>CAIGRP010022215.1:0-22000 GCA_903798385.1 Fraxinus cuspidata | reverse complement strand
GTTAAAAAATTTTAAACTAAAAAAATTCTTTTTTTGGAGAAAACCGCTCAAAACTGTGATCGGTTCAACCAGCTGGTCCAATGGTTTTTTAGCGATTTTGTCATAATTAGTTAACCAGGCATCAATTGGCCCGGTTTTGGGTCCGATTCCCGATTTTACCGGTCGAACGGGTCGGGCCGGACCGGTTTTGACAACATTGGGTTTTACCAATAAGGTTATTATTTTATTTTTCATTTATTTTTTATTTTATGTTAACCTTAATCTCCTCGAAATTATTTTTATTTTTCTTAGATTCCTTCTTATATCTTTGATCTTTGACTTTGGGAGCCAATCAGATTTTTTGGGTTCTTTAATGTTTTTATTTTTCCTTTTAATAAAAGAAACAAAATAAGTATTTGTAAATTTTAAAGAAATTCATTTGTAAATGATAGAGTTGAAAGAAAACGACCAATTTGCAACAAGAAGCACAAAACAACAAAAAAAATGTACATCTCAATTTCTTATAAAACGTCCAATCTTTAACAAGAAGCACAAAGCAACAAAAAATATACATCTCAATTTCTTATAAAATCTCAAAGACAAATTGCAAGTTGAACTTTTTATTAGTAGTCAGCAAGTATCAAATATTGATCCATATTTCTCTATTTTCAATTCTTTATCCTTTTAACATAACTATGGATGTAATTTCGTTACTCACCGACTTTTGAAGCGCAGCTCAAGTCGATGTCAGTATTTACAAAACTTCTATAGGAACAAAGATACTCTATTCCATTAAAGATAAAGATTCGTATAATTTGATAATAGCACAAATCATAGAATTTCACGAGAACATAAAAAAAGATGTAGGAATTTTTTTCACGAAAACAATAAAGGATAAAGTAATCAAATAGGAATTGAAGGAACAAACAAAAACATTGAAAATTCCAAAACATAAGGATTATGAAAATGAATAATAGTACCACATATGATACATGTAAAAAGTCGAGGACTAAGAAATGTGTATTGAAAACTAAAAGTAATGAAAATTGAAAGAAGCTAATGGAGGAAATGAATTTGTAGAAAAAGAGTAAAGAAAACACAATACATACATAGAGACTCGCCCATTATTTTTCTACATAAAGAGACAGAATTACCTAAAGAAGACCTTTTTTTTTTTGGATAAAACATATTACCTATGGCCTATGCAAATGAGAAGCAAACAATGAAAAGCTTCTCTTTGTTGGATAAAACAAAAGTACAATGATGAAAATATGTTGGCATCTTGCATGGAACAAAAACATAAGATAATAATTCATAGCCTATTTCATATTTCCTTTCAACCTTGTCTAACCAACAATTCAAAATTATTAAAATTTTAAAGATTGCGAAACTTTGTTTAAGAACGGACATTAAAAGCACTTTGCGACCAAACAAGTACGAAGACATAAATTTGTATTCCAAAAGGGCTTCTTTAATATAGCAGTTTAGATTATTTTTTGACAATTTAACTCGATAAATGAAACAACGTAATTTAGAATATTGCGTCCATGTTTACTAATTAGCCTTCTAAACTAAGCTCCAAAATAAATCACAAATTTTTTTTAGAAATGCAGAATAAAGCACAAGAAAACAGAATGTCATCATTATATCACTTACATGCTCCCAAATAAAGTAGAATGCTCGAAAACCAAGTATACCCAACAAATGTATCACCTGCAAACCACCACAAGTCCAATATATCAAACATTATATACAAATTTAATGATGATTTTACAAATTATATACAAACTCAACTAATTAGGAAGCACCCAACTACGTCACGTGTATGCCCATTTATAAGTCATGTCATAAAATTTGGGACACGCACTTAATATATAAGCAAATAAGAATTTTCACTGTGTCAAAAAAATAGCTAGAGCCCAGAAAATGATCAGATAGCATATCCATGGAAAGGACCAAAGGGGATAGTAGGAAATGAATAACAATGAGAAATTTATGTAAACGTGTTTTGATAAAAAAAAATAAAAGACAATCACACCAATCACTTTCTTTGAGAAGCATGCTCCACAATATTCTTGAACTGAAGCATACTCCACACCCACTATTGTGAACACAGTTCACACAAGAATAATGTAGAAAAAAACCAAATCAGTAAACTAAAAAGAAAAAAATAGGCCATAAACGAATATGCGAATGTATAAATAGAATGACAAAGTTAAAGCTAGACTTTATTTGTATCAAAAAATCCACTCTAATAAAATATCAAAATAATCCAAATTTTCAATATTTTTATCTCCCAACATAAAATATGAGCAAAAAGAATAAAACTCCTTACCATTAGTAATTACCATCTTGAGAGATCATTGTTTAAAAAATAAAAAAATAAAAAAGTGTCCGTGCAGCGCGGAGGACACCGTGTCTGCTCCGTGTGTGTAATGCACAGACACAGTGTCCGCACTGCCTGGACACCGTGTCCGCGCTGCGCGAACACGGCATTGTGAAAATTTTATTTTATATATAACGCAAAGTTACTGTTTTACCCCCTTTAAAATTAATGAAAATAGTAAAAAGAAGTCGAGTAGCCATGGTGAAATATTATATGAAATTGGGTGGTCATAGTGAAACGTTATATGCAATTGAATGGTATTGGTGAAATAAAATTAAATTGGTTGGCAATGGTGGCACTAAGTATAAAGTTCAGTGACCATAGTAAAACAAAATTAAGTTCGGTGGCCATGGTGACACCAACTATAAAGTTGGGTGGCCATTAGTGAAATTAACCCTTTAGTTATACAATAATATTTTTCAACTATCCAACCTTCAAAAAGAATAAAAAAAACATGGGGCATAAACGTTTTGATGTAACTCAAATATCACACATGTTGGGTTATATCAATGTACAAAATAATGATGTATGATTTTCATCAAAAAAAATGAAATCCTAGCTATCTAATTTAAACGAATTTTAAAGTATGATAGCGAAATAGGCTATAGCAATTCCTCCATGTTATTATATTGAAGCATATAATTGGTTGAAGATCACGAAACATTTCATATGAAAGAAGACGCCGTTTATTTAGCAGAGTTTTGGACAGTTTTTAACCTTTTTGCCTAGTCGGGATTTTCAATAGGCTGGATGAGATTAAGAAACTTTTATTTTACTATTCCATTTAATTACTTATCATTCTCTAATATTATTTTATATTGTTTAAATACGATTTAAACTGAAAAATATAAGAATAAATAAAATAAAAAGATTAAGGACGAGTTCGATAAATTGGGACAATACGAGGAGGACAGATAGGTAGGGAATTTTTTTCATCCCTAATGCAGGAGGGCCAAGATAATATATAGTTGGTAGACAAAGGGTGTTAATGTTAAAAATTAAAAATTAAGAACTAACTTACTATAATGGTCATAGATTAGAGACTTCCACTCCAAATTTCTCCTTTTTCTTTTGCTTCTATTTTTATAATTCACTAATATATAATGGGAAAGAATGGTAACCACATAGTTTTAAATACAAGATTCGATAAATTAGTCATAAACCAAAATTTTAGAGAAATCAGGGATTAATGGGTTTTTAAAAATAAAAAAAAATAGAGAATGAGAATTAATTAACCAAAATAGTGGCATGTAATTATGGATTGTGACTATGATAAAATGTTCTCTCTCCAAATCCAAAATTTACATTAATATTATGAATCAAATATTGTGATTATTGTGACAAATATTTTTAATTAGAAACTGGCTTTGAATCAAATTGCGAACCATGTAGTAATGTTCAAATTAGTTGACTTCGTGTGCTCTGTTTGTGGACGAAAATTGTGATTTTCATTTGTCCATAATACGAAGGGTTAATTGTGTCAATGGTCATTATATTTAAAGCAAGTATTCGAAAAGTCATTTAAGTTAATTTCTTACGCTAGTTGTAACTATTGAAAACCTTGAGTAACTGTTAGCATAAGAAAATTACTTTAACTATAATTTGAATACTTGCTCAAAACTTGTGTGACAATAGGCGTAATTGACTCTAATATAAAGCTTTTCACGGACCCTATTCTGTGTTTGGTAATTATTAGTTTAAAATTATTTAATTCTTATACTCATTTTCAACCAAACATTTACACAAAAAAAATATTTTATTCATAAACTAAAACTTTTCCTTACCTTTTAACAACACATTATCTTAAAAATCACTATTTAAAACTCAATTTTCTCAAAATTAATTGCCATCAAATAGGCCATATGTATTTTTAGGATTCTGTAAATCAGCGTTGTTGATTTGGTTTTGGTGGATATGGTATAATTAGGTATGAGAGAGAGAGTTTTATTTAATTTATACAATCTTCAATATTTGGAAAAAAAAATAATAAAAAAGGGTAAATCAAGAAATATATTAATTTTTTATTTATGATAAAAAATTTAAGTGCTTATAAGTTGGTCTAATATAATTTTTAATCATGAATTCTTTAGGATTAAAACAATTTTTTAATCTACTTTTAACTATACATTCTTTGGAATTAACTGCTTATAATCACTTAAAAGCTTAACCAAACAAGCACAATAACTTCTAGGGAAAATCATGCTAACAACTTAGCAAACATTTCATATTATTAATTATTTTTTATACACTGTATAGACTTTTTATTAGACACACAAAACATAACAAACTCACACAAAAGGAAACACAACCAAGCGCCACTACTATCACCAATCACCACAATTGCCACCGGTCACCACCACCATTGTTGACATCCCAAAACTGAAACCCACATAGCCAACCACGATCTCCCACTACTACCACTTTCGTTGGAACCACTTTGCAAAAACAAGATCTCATTGCATTTAGATTTTGAGGTACCACAAAGGCGACGAGAATTTGGGAGGTGGTCGGTGATGATGGTTAGTGGTGGTGGGGAAAACGATGACGACGACGCTGAAAATATGTATAAAATAATGGAACATATTGAAACACACTGTTACAAAATATATTTACAAAAAAATTAAAATAAACAAAGCTATAACAAAAAATAAAGTTTTGGGAAAACGGAAAGGTTCAAAAGCATACTGGGAAATATCAATTCATATTGTCCCGATTGATTAAGGCCCATTTGATGGCTATTGTTTTAAGAAAATAAAGTTTTAATTAGTGATTTTTCGAAAAATGTGTGGTTTAAAATATGGGTAATTAAAACAGTTTACATGCAAAATATTTTATTGTATAAACGTATGACTGAAAATGAGCAAGAATTAAAAAATTTAAAAATAATGGTAGTCAAATAGGGGCTAAGAATTATTACTTTCAAGAACTGGTCAAGGTCAAAGGTTAAAGAATTGGTATTACACCTTCACCCACTCAAGAAAAGGTATATTTGGGAATTAGTTTGCTTTTGTTCGGTTGTAAGTATTGAATCGTCTAGAACTTATTTGCATGAAAATTATCAATGAAATGTATTTGATTGACTTAATTATCAATATATAAAATATTGCATTTTTCCATCTTTTGTTGGTGGATAAATGAAAGAGAGAAAGAGAGAGAGAGTTGCATATAAAATAAAATAAAAACTTACTTCTAAAGAAGATATTTACTTTATTTTTGAGGAAAAATGACCACGTGACCAACTTTTAAAAAATATTTTTCATGAAGAAAATATTAATCAAATAATTCAAAAATATAAACCTGCTTGGAAAAAATTATATTTTTTCTTGAAATATAAAGCCACTCATTTTATTCTACAAGATTTCGAAGGCCAATATCTGCCTACGGGCCTGGCCCAATTACAGGCCCACTAATTTGGAGACCAACATATTTCATATTCTACTGTGGCATAACAAAGAACCCATTTTGTCTCCAAGATTTCTAAGGCCTATATCTGCCTACAGGCCTGGCCCAATTACAGGCCCACTAATTTGGAGACCAACATATTTCATATTCTACTGTTGCATAACAAAGAACCCATTTTGTCTCCAAGATTTCTAAGGCCTATATCTGCCTACAGGCCTGGCCCAATTCCAGGCCCATCAATTTGCAGACCAACACATTTCATATATTCAAATAAATGCTAAATTCAAAAGATTGCCGAACAATGAAATAGAAATTTCTATATTGAGGAAACAAATAGTATAATCACCATCTAATAAAATGAAATAAAAATTATATGTATAGTTTGCCATCGGGGCCGGCCTTGAAAGTTTTGAGGCCCTATATGAAAAATTATCATGAGGCCCCTACACATAATTTTTTCACGAGCGTATTAGCATCAAACGTGGTCGAATTAAACAATTTTTCATGATGAGAAACATTAGGCTTATGTTACCCACTCATCATTTGAATTGTTCGACAATCTATTTTTATGTTCAATAAGGAAAAATTATATTTACTCATTAAATTAAAATATNCTTATGTTACCCACTCATCATTTGAATTGTTCGACAATCTATTTTTATGTTCAATAAGGAAAAATTATATTTACTCATTAAATTAAAATATTTTATGATATACTACAAAAATTTTTATATATCATATATAATACATATTATATAAACTAACACAAAAAAAATATTTTATTATAACTAATTAGTTTTCTTGAAATTCCTAAATTTCTTAATTTTTTAAACTGCAAGTTAATTAGTCTTGAAATGTTCCAATAATCAAGCTAATTTATGTTATTTTTCTTTATTAAAAATTATTTATTTTCCCTTAAAAACTAAATGTGCTTTCAGATTAAAAAAGCTGGGTAGTAAAACTTGAAATTAAAATTTATATTAGTACCATGTGTAATTTACATATTTCATAAGGATACTTGTTTTGGATTTTCAAAAAAATTGAGGCTAACTTATACCTTGAAATTCAATGCCACTTCCTTTCAAAAAAGAGGCCCCCTTATATCTTGAGGCCCAAGGCCATTGCCTCAGTGGCCTTGGACCAGAACCGGGCATGTTTGCCATTGATGTATCTCATCGAATTGTTTTTCGATTTGAGATT
The DNA here is from genome assembly GCA_903798385.1 of Fraxinus cuspidata. Lineage (NCBI taxonomy): Eukaryota > Viridiplantae > Streptophyta > Magnoliopsida > Lamiales > Oleaceae > Fraxinus > Fraxinus cuspidata. The sequence goes on along the minus strand of CAIGRP010022215.1, from coordinate 15,033 downwards.
TGAATAACTCTATGTTTTGATGATGCACATGAGTAAATCTTCAGGTAATCTATATGATTGATTTGTTGAGCATTATGAGGAGCTTAAGCTAATTGCATATCATATCAAAGAAAAGGAGCATGTTTGTTGCACCTTATGTTTAAGAATAAACACTCGGATGGCTTCTGTTTGACAACAATTATTTAGGGAAAACAATATTTTGAATAATGTATAATTAAACCTCTAATTGGTGCCTATTGTTTAAAAACTATTTTTGTTACATGCTCATTTTCAATCACGTGAATACACAATAAAATATTATTTTTGAAAACCAAAATCTTTTCCTATTTTTTAACCGCACATTCTCCTAAAAATGCTATGCAACAAACATGGGCTAAAAAGTAATGAAAAATTTTGGATTTATGTACAAAATATTTTATTACGTGAATATGTGGTTGGAAATAAGTACGTAGAAAAAATAGTTATCAAATAGGGGTTAAATGTGTGACTTAATTTTTAATGTTGACTCATCTACATTCAAAATAAGCTCCACATTTAGAACTTATTTTTTAACACGAGTCACCCCAAACATGTAACACTATTATAATTTGAATCCCCTACATCATTGTTCCCACACCATTAAGGTTGAATATTTATAGATAGAAAAGAAAGCTAAGGTCGAATATGGTTTGTGCAAACCATATTTACTCCAAACAATACTAGGTAAAGAAGGGCATAAAAGATCGATTGTGTGAAGTTGGAATAGAAACCCGTGGACAGACTTGACCTTGGATAGTAGCACTTAACTTATTTTCGTGAGGGGCCTAAATCAAAAGAAAAATTAAATTATGAGTGTGTGGTGCATATTAAAATGAGAGAATGCATTTTTTTGAAGTGATGTGATGAAGAATATGTGGTTGAAAAGGAAGGAAAATTATTGATGTGATGAAAAATATTATTTTATTGAAAAATGTGTGGTTGAAAATGAGTAGAAGAATAAGAATGAAAAAAAATAATGTGGCTCAACCAGGGGTATATACATACATGGCTTGATATATGAACTTTTATAGCTATTCTTAATCATTTAAACTCGTTGTGATTAATGAATACGCGATTTAAATTGAATTTTGTAAATTGTCATGATTTTGGTGATGATCGAAAGTGATTATCGCAAGAGAATACACAATTTAATATATGGTGAATTTGTTGTTGGTCATCTAGGGAGTTAAGTTGGGAGCTCGAGAGTACGTGCTTGTCTGGACGCAATTCTTGCATGATTTTAATCAAAATCTAGTCATTAAATCCATAATTATTGACTCCAATATCAAAATTCTATTTGACTTGGTCAAAATAGACGGTATAAAAAATTGCTAAGAATGGCTTCCATACATATTAATCTATGTGTAACTCATTATTTTAGTCAAGTTGATAACATCAAATTTGATAGGCAGAATTTTATTTCAACTTGAGGAGAAACAAATATGCAAATTGAGATTCCAATTTGGAATTGGAATATAACCAACGGTGATGCTGACGGCAGCACTTACCCTAGAACGAGATATAAAAAATACTGAAATTTTCCAAAAAGTTTTATCTTAGTCACTAAGGATTATTTTGTCCCATTTTAATCCCTCAAGTTTAAAATCCTCCATCCAAAAATTGTTCTTTTTCCTGATGTGAACCCAAACGGACATCCAGATATGACAAAGTTATTTATTTTAATGTTTCCGTAGAGAATTTCTACGCACCACGTAGAAGGCTTGCGAAAAACGAAAGTGCAAAATCGGAGTGTTCGAGTTTATATAATAGAATCAATTCATAGAGAAATAGATAGAAAGAGGAACGAAAGTTCTAGAGAAACTGCGAAATGGTGCTCTGGGAGATTACATTGGGAACGGCCTATTTTCTGGGTCTGAAACGAACATACAGACTGGCTCTTAAGATTCAGCGCAAGCTTATTAGTTCCAAGCATCCTAAGATCCGTCAATTTGCTCAAAGGTAACCTTCTCTACCTTTTTTTTTCTTGGCTTTGATTATATACATATCAGTAGTTAATCAATGTTCTATTACCGTTTGGCGATTCAATATTTTTTGGTTGTTGAATTTTATGGGTTTGATACTGTTGTTATGAAATACAGTGATTTGATTTCTTTGTCAGTGTAGTGATGGCGCATGATGAATTTTGTTTGATGTCATTAATACTGTAATTATGAAATGCTGTGATTTTGATCATCTTTGTCAACGTCGGGATAATTGGGAAAAAATTATATACCATACGAAGCTTGATACAGTGCACGAGGAATCCGGTTACGGTTGTCCTTACAATGAATACAGAAAACTGCCCTCTAGTTTTGTAAGTTAAATAACTAAGAAACAAATAGAATGCTATTGGGTAGATCGATTAATTTAACGAGGCTGGGCAGAAATGAAGTGTGTATTGTAGAAAAAGGTTAAAGCTTAAGAAAATCGAGATTTGATGGGAGAAACTGGTGAGGTATTGAAGGAAATATCTGGTTATGAGAAAAGATTAAAGATTAGTAATTTTGCATTCTAATGAGGAAATTAATATACAATAGCCTAGTTGGAAGATGGCAAGTGGGGAGGGAAATCAAAATGATCACATACAATCTATGCTCGGGAGAAATCGGAATGTTAAAGGGGATAGAAATGGAGTATTTTTCCTTAGTTCCAGTCGTTTCTTTCTTTTCAGTTTAGGTATCATATTCTGTATTTTCCCTCTGCTGAAGGGTTTGGGACCTCAATGGAATATTCCCACGAAACTAAATGAAATACCTTTTCTTTCTTTTCTTTTCCTTTTCAATGACTTTATAGGCCCTTTTGTTAACTTAGTGCTTGTTTGATAGTGTTTTTAAGTGCTTATAAGTTGTGAGTCCCATAAAATGTGTGGATAATAAATAGGCAGTAAGTTGTATGTCTTATGAAATATGTAAAAAAAAAAATGTATATTTGGCCAGCTTAAATTATAAATTAAGCTTTGCCAAATATTATGTTAGTTTTTACTCCACACTATCCAGCTTTTATCAACCAGAAAGCTTCTCGTAATGCTTTTCGATGCACAAGGAAATAATTGAAATTTGGAGGGCACGTGATCATACGGCACTGCTTAGAGAAACATTGTAGTAATCTTTGTTGCAGACGTTATGATTTTAGTTTCCTAAGTTTCACTCGAAGACTTTTGTATTCCACTGGTACACCGTTGTCTACATTATTGGTATATGTTTCTTTTTTTACTGCAGAGTAATTTAGGGCTCAAAATATCTGGATTTTAGGGAAAATGACAGATCTTTAGTAACGGTCTGACGGATAATTTTTATTATTCATCACTTGCTTATGTTTCTTCAATCTTCTTGTTTATTTTAGTCCTCTGGAATTATAAAAGATGTTCCAATAATCGTCCTTTTCAAGAGATCTATTTTAGACTTTTGAATGGACTCTGCATGAGTTAAAACTCTCTAAGTCTCTATTCTAATTGCTTGGTATCAAATCTTCTAATTAAAGCCCGTGATGTCCTTTTTTTTTTATTTTTTCATTTTATTTACTGACATGCTAGCACTCTTCAACTGTTTTGATGGTCTATTTTAATGTTTTAGTTTTTCAAGTATATTTAACTCATGAGGCCATTTCATATGTATTGGTGGTAGTAAGAATCAAGAATATATATTTTTTTTTACTTTCCATGCTTTAGTGGTTAGAGAGGTGGAATGTGAGAGCATCCCATAACAGTGTGGGAAACTCAAAATGATATCAACATATATGCGATGCAGAAATAGGCCCAGATACCCATTTGGTTTTTCGTAAGTCTTCCATGTACAATGGGCCAGTTGGGCCATGATGTAATGAATGTGTTGCCTGAATGAGGATGGAACTTACTAGAATTCTGGAGAAACCTTTGGGAATCCTAGGGAAGCGTTCAGAAAGTATTTTTGTAAGAATAAAACATAAACTTTACATCAGTTTCTACAATCAAAATAAACTGATGTAAAGTTTACTTTCTCTAATACTTTTCAAGTACTCATCACTTTAGTTTATTATGTGAATATTTCAATGGTCGAGAGGTTTCAAAACTTGCACGAGTTCATTTGAAGTTACTTATAAAATTTTGAATTTGATTCTCCATGTAATCCAGTGTTCCATTCCTTATTATATTTCTCAAGTATGTTGTCCTCTTCTATTTTGTTATTTTCACTTTCACTCTATTCATTGGTTTCTATATCTTTGCCATTATTCAAGTAGACTATATGTTTCTTTGTTTAACCCTTTACGCCACAGTGTAACAGTTATACTTCTGTTTTGAGTTACATCCATTTACACATGAAGTTGCTAGAGTTGTTTGAGTCGATGCCACTTCAATTTCATTATTGTGGTTCAACTTTATTGGTTTTTGCTTTACCAAGTTGAGATTAGCTTACCTTGTCTAGTTTTAGTGAATTGATCACTCATGGCAGTAACTATTTGCAACCAACTGATTCTTGGATAGGGGGAGAAAAAATTCCTAAAGCAATAATAAAGTTAACAAAATATTGATTGTCATATGAATTTCACTCCTAAAAAAATTCTTATGAATTACTTTCTTCTGAGAAAATTAATTATATGCAGTAAACAGATATTAAAATAAGAGTTGTACTTGAAAAGTTAATTCATATTGACTGCAAAAATATTATTGAGGAACAGCTACTCCTGGCTGCATTGACAGTACAGGGGCTGATCTACAGCTGTCCATCTCCTTCTTTCATGAATCTTTTTCAAATTTGTGAATTTATTGGGTCAAGTGAAACTAAACTTCGGCATATCAACCTGAAAGATGTTGGCTGACAGGAAATAAACACTAAACTTTTAATCTGCCTGCTGCCTGCTCTGTCTGTGTCTGCTGTATCAATTGATTTAAGTGTGAGTGCCACCTGTCACAAGGCTAGATCTGTTATTTGGCTTATTTCTATTAGAACTGAATTAATCTGTAGGACTAGCAACTCATTTTGTAGAAGCATTCCTCTTGAAGGGTCACTTTGTAGTTGATCTCGCTGGTTTTTGACAGATTACATATTAGTCATTGCATTAGTAATCATTCTTCCATTTGATTCATCGTTTATTTGTTACTTCTGTGATGTTGTATCTGTTGTTTATTTAGCTATTTGACATTAGGGGACCATGTATACCTTTCAGGTTGTTTCCATCAATAGATTAAATGAATGGAAACTCTGCTTAAGAGGATTAGATTTGGTCAATATGGTGTATGGGGTGCAAGACACTAGTCATCCTTAACTTTGCTAACGATTTCATTTCAGCCCCTTAACTTTGTCTCTCTGTCTTTGGGGTGTGAGTGAATTTGTCCGTTTAACTTACAACATGTTTCATTTTTCTGCTTTATCTTTTAGTCAAGTGTCTGATAGGCACCAACTCAGATTATGAAGCAAAAGAGCGGAAAATAAATTTGTAATTGTATCACTAAATAAACTGGAAAGGAATTACCAGGTTGATGAGCACTTGAGAGGATCATCTCTCCCCCAATTTGAAACCATAATTCCAGCATAAAATGAAATGAACACCTCACCCCCCAATTTACAGTTAGACACCTATACGCTTTATTATACAAAATCCCATAATACCACCCTCCTATACTTTTAACTAACTAAATGGAAATATTCATGTGCCTTTGCGGCCTATCGATCTTCAGCGTGTAAACTTATTAATGGGTGTCGATTGAGGCCATGTTTCACCTTTCCCCTTCATCTTTTCAATGACATTTTAGGCCAGCAACACATGAACAATTGCCCCAGGATCACTTCAATTTCCCTTAATTAGCACTTGTAAGGTTCAATTAATATAAGAAAAGCTAGGGAGTTACTATAAAACTTTGGGTGAAGTTTAAAGGCTGCAAGTTTGTTTTACTGATATTTGCTGCCATTCACGAGAAGTTATTACAATTTATTTTGTTGAGTAAGGACTGTAGTTTACTGCTGTGTTTCTAGTGGAAGTTGTTGACAGAACACAATCATGGTCATTTATCGGAAAAGCATAATTCAAGAATTTAATATTTTCTATCAATGCTGTAATGTTGATTAGAAGAGAGTTGACAGTGGCTGATAGGTAGAATTTATTGCTAGTTATGTTTTTCTTTGATAAGGAATTACTACTGTTGTTGCTTTTGTAACTTACAGCCATCGGTCAGTTGGGGTCTTCATTTAAGACCTTTCTGCCTCGATTTTCATTGCACAGCTTCTTCGGGTTTGTTGAATTTATCAAATCAATTGGTTTTGAGTTATGATAGTGCCATAAAGTTTTATTTGGACTATGATATTGAATACTGGACCTTCAAACTTTTAGCAGACATGCTATTTAATTTACGTTCTGTGAAGACTTCATTTCTTTGATACAAACAAGAGAATGATCCAAAATGTGTTTTGCCAAAATTATAGCTGAATGGGATTTCAAAGTTTGTTAACTTATTTTGCTTCTAATATTTCGAAGACATCTGAAATTCACCACGCAATTAGTTGATCCTTAATTTTTTCTTTTACTTACTCTTTTTTTTTTTTTTAGCCGAGCAGTTTGAACTCTTAGTACTTGATTTTACAGTTTACCAGAAGCTTATACCTTATCTTAAGTGATGAATTATAGCTTCATGCTCTTAGTCGTCTACTCAGTTACATGCTCTTATATTGCATAGAAGACTAAAATAAGTGCTCTCTATATGTTGTTATGTTCCATTGGATTTCAGACGAACTCGTGCTGCATTTGATGTTGCACTCACTGTTCATCGCAATATACAAGAAAGGGATATTGAAGTTGGGCGAAATCTTGGCAACTGGATCCTTCGTTGGCTTGATAAAATGAAGCCATCCGCTCAAATCCGAGTAAAGCACCCCTCAGACAGGACTGCCAACACAAACATAAAAAAGCCATTGAATAACTCGTCACACCTGAACAATCAAGGAGGCTTTCCCAAATCTGGTTCAAGAAGTCAGTATAAGGAATCCGCTAGGCATCTTTTTACGGCGGCAAGGAACGTGTGGCCAAAACCCTTTCCTTCAGTTGCAATGATGATGCGACCAATGAGGCCAGCTGGAAGTAACATCCAGTACAGGCAATTCAGCACTGGAATCTCTGAGGCTTTCACGGTGGATTTTGGAAAATTTGGTTGTGGAGTAATTAGGAATGATATAAGGCAATGGATTCTGCAGAACTAATCGCATGGACTATATTATTTTATTTTGTCTTGAGCATCAACCACTACATTTCAGTTTAAGTTTAGGTACATTGCCCGGTTAAACGAGGCTGTTAACTGTCTTCTTTCTGGTTTTGTTTACCCGTGCAGGGATTTTGCATTGAATTTCTTTTATGGATTTATGTAAATTCCTTTGAGACTTCATTTTTCTTATATGTTTGTGTGTGTGAGAGAGATCATAACAAAAGAATAATTCCTTTTCACAATAAATTAAAGGTTGGTTATTTGTATTTTTTGGTTACATTTAATTTATTTCTAGATCTACTAGAACTCTTTTGGATGATTTTGGGATCAATAGGGGGCACATGTTACGGAAAAGCTGTGAGCCTTTGCTCCACCTGTGCATCGATGAACTACCATATCCAGGATGAGAGGTGAACACGGACGGTGAGAGATGAGCAGGGGCGGCAAGGGGAAAAAAAAATTTGCAACGGATCCAGCACGAGTAGTCGCGGGTGCATCAATATCTAAAGCAATCAAATTTTTAGCATTATGTTTTGTCTGTCTTTGGGCTCGTGTCATTCTTACGAACGAGTGTTTTCTAAACACATTGCAAGAAGGTTTCATTTTTCTTATATAAATATATGTTTGTGTGTGTGAGAGAGAGCATAACAAAAGAATAATTCCTTTTCACAATAAATTTAAGGTTGGTTATTTGTATTTTTTTTTGGTTACATTTAATTTATTTCTAGATCAACTAGAACTCTATTTTGTATGATTTCGGGATCAATAGGGGCACATGTTACGAAAAAGTTGCGAGCCTCACCTGTGCGTCAATGAACTACCGGATCCAGGATGAGAGGTGAACACGGGCGGTGAGAGATGAGCATGGCAATGGAAAAAAAGAAAAATTCCAACAGATCCAGCACAAATGATCGCGGGTGCATCAATGCCTAAAGCAATCAAATTTTTAGCATTATGTTTGGTCTGTCTTTGGGCTCGTGTCATTCTTTTGAATGAGTGTTTTCTAAATACACATTGCAAGTAGGTCAATTTAAAATATTCCTGGACCCATAGTCTATTTTAAAATGCTAAATTGAAAATATAAATATCATGTAGGACAAATAGCTCTAGGAGAATGATTCGTGGGGTTCGATTGTAAGAACTGGAACTACTTAAAACTTTTACCAAAATCAAATCTAGTAATAAATTGATAAATTAAAGAAGAGTTTGCAATTTTCTTCATCCATAAATCTCAGAAGTGGGTAAAACCTCCTTCCCCATTTTGAATTCATTTTCTTGATCCCCAGGTTTTCAGGTTATTAGCTAGATGTTGGAGTGCAGGCCTAATACAATTTCTTTTTCTGAGTTACTACTCCATCTGGAATTGCGTTTTCAAATGCTTATAAAGAAACGATCGCGCTACTTGTACATAAAGCTTTGACAAAACTTTTGACCGGGTGACGTGGCATTATTTGAAAGTTAAAAAAAAAAAAAGAATTCCTTAAAAACCCACGGATGAAACACATTTCTCTCACCCACGAATGAAACACATATCTCTCTCTCTCTCACACCCATTTCTCCCCAAATTGTACCCTAGGAACAGACCGTCGTTTCGCCCGACAATCTTCAAAAACCTCCGGCTTGTATCATCCCGTGGAAGAAGAAATGAACCCCAGCATACTTACCCCCAAAATAGAGAACGGGGTTTTGAAGACATCTTTGTTACGATTACGACGAATTTTTAGATAGACGACCAAGTTCCGTGAGCTGCGAACTTCCGGCCACTGTGAAGTCTAAACCGGAGAACGCGTAGCTTGAGAGTAAGAAAATGTTGTGGTTGTTGCCTTATTTTTCGTGCCTCAAATTTGTAAGGGTTTTACCTTTGCCCTGTTCCCATTGCATTGTATATAAGTCACCAATTTGAGGGTTATTCTTGGAGTTTATGAGAATTATACTGGCATTTTCAATTTTTTCCTTGTTGGAATATAATTTGAGCATATCATTTGAGCTTTGTATATTTACAGTTTTTCCTTGCTGAAATCTATTTTGAGTTTTGCATTTTGCTTTGTGGTTTTGAATGTTTCCGTTCTGGCAGCTAATTTGGTCCAAATTATATGAAATTGGTGAGAATTATATGAATTTTGCTTAGTGGTTTTGGGTGTTTCCTTTCTTCCAGCTAAATCGGTGCGAATTATATGAAATGGGTGAGAATTATACGAATTTTGCTTTGTGGTTTTTGGTGTTTCCTTGCTTGTAGCTTGCTTGTGTTCTTAATATATGCCACAATGTGAAAGATTTTGACATTCTTTATGGTTCAATTGTATGTTAGAATGGCCGGGAAGAATTCCGGAATTTGCCATAGCTGTAGAGGCAAAGGGCACTTCTTGGCCAATTGCTCGATTAAACAACAATGCCCATTGTGTAAGGATGGATTTCAGTAATAAATGCGGTTATTGGGACTGGGTCGTAGAAGGACAGTCAAGCGGTGAATCCAACAACGCTAGCTCTACCTCAGTCACTGTTGCGACCAAGGAAGCAGTTGAAGCTATGTCCCATAGGTTCAAATCTCAAGTTCGACTAACCGAAGAAGCAGACCTCGAGATATTTGTGAATGTGACCATCCGCAGGGGCAAAGGAAGCTTAGAAGGGATTGCAAAAGGAAAGTGACCGAATCGATTCTGAGATCATATTCGTTGAACGTGTTATGTACAAACTTATCTAAGGGTTTGATTTTTATTTTGTTTGTATCAACGAAGTATGTAGTTGTTAGCGGAATTTGATTGATAACAATGTAACTTTTATAATTTTCTTATGCTAATGTCAATTTGTTGTTGTTCATTATTCAATTTGATAACTTTTTCCGACAATGAATTTGGGGATGGAACTAATCCTAGTTCCCACCAAAATGCCATATAGGAAAAGTTGACCAGTATTCTAGCAAATAGGAATTAAATCAAAATAGGTTACTACCTTCAGTTGCAATAAATAATGTCAAAGAGGAATTACATCAAAACGGGTTAACTGCTATCACTTACCATAGATAATGTCAAAAAGGAATTACATCAAAATTGATTCACTGCTATAGATAATGTCAAAGAGGATTATATGGTATTTTTTTCAATACAAATGTCTACAAGCTACTCATCGTTCAAACATGTAAACCATGCCAATTGTGGTGAATGCCATCTAAAGAGCCATTAGCTAGCTTAGTTGCATTCTCATGTAGGTGTGCTTTTTTTGCCGAGGTAATATTGCTCATTTGCTATGTCTTCGTAGCACCTTTCTTCAAAAGAGTATCCAGCTGGCCACCAAAAACTGCTACAAGTCCTGTTGTGAAAAAAATTATTATCAAGATTAATCACCATTATCCAAATGATGTGTAGGATCCACAACTTATAAGTACTTTATAAAATTAAGCTTTGCCAATCATGCACTAATTGACTAGTTATTTATGCTTTTCTTTTCATTCTCACTTCTTTCATTATCTTGCTTCATAACGATTGTAAAATTAAGTCTCTCATTTGAATTATTTAAATATTACAATAGATTGTAAAAAAATTATTAAACCAATTGGGCAGCTTAAGAAATAAAAGTAGATAATTTACTTCAAGTTTCCTCTTCATGTGTGCACTCAGTTCTCGATTGCAACGGTACATCCCGAATTTTGTAGGACTTGTTTTATGATTGTGCTCAAGGTGAACTGTGTTGATTCTCCAGGAGCCATGAATATCCGAAGATGTAGATATCCTAGCTTTGGAACTCGTCTGAATTGTAGGTTGCTGCTTGAAAGACCTGCTTGTAGTAGAACTTCTTTTGCCTTCTCGACTACATATCAACACTAGATATTTTAAAACTCCATCTTCATCCTTCTTTAAAGTGCGTTCCTAACTAGAAAACCAACGACATAGGCATATCTTTCGTAGAAATCCCACATTTCGTTTTCATCCTTGAACGTCATTCCTACCTCGGGCACAATACTACAATCTCCTTGTTCAATTACATCTTCCACTTGGTTCATACCATCTTCCACATTCTCATTGTCTGAGACGACCAAAATATTATCATCCACGTCATTCATGATTTATTCAACTGCAAAAAATATAAGCACTCGGGTTCAGCAATACATTTACGCCGCATTCAATTGCAAAATGAGTCAGGTAAAAATATGAATTCCAAAAATTCACTTCCATTTAACGTGAGGAAGCATGGTCACAATTTGAGCAAATTTCACTACCCTAATTTAGGAGAAAACATTTTTAAAAGTGCATAGTTTCAACTATGGATCCATTGAGTCTTGTATAATGCATAACCCATATCATATAAATTTCGAAAACTCGAACAATATACTGCACGACAGTTCTCATACCTTCCTATGTCAATTAGGAATTCGTCGTTTCTTTGTTTACACGAAGCTGGGGCACAAAGATGGACGAAGCTCGAAGCTATAATGGAGAACCTGATAGACCTTCACATTCAGAAGAAGCTCGAGTGAAGCTGAACTGAAATAAGATGGACCTTTACCTGTAGTTTACATAAAGCTGGAGTTAATGGGCAGGACAAACGAGGCTCGATTGAAGCTAGAATGAAAGACGATTGAAGCTGGAGTTGACAATGCTCATACCTTCCTCTGTAATGGGCTGCTGTTTTGAGGTTCGTACGAAGTTCCACTGGAAGACGGAGACGACATTTGTGGAAAAATTTGGGCGAGGTTCGATTGAAGCTAGAATGAAAGATGATTGAAGTTGGAGTTAATAGTGCTCATACCTTCAAGAATGTGTAGGGCTGCCATTTTTAGGTTTATTCGAAGCTCCACTGGAAGACAGAGACGACAATTGGGGGGAAGTTTCACGTCCGTTGCGGGCTTTGAGGGATGACTGGAGTGTTGAATTTTGGGGGTAAATAATTGTTGTTTATTCATTCTATTTTCCCTCGTCACGTGGGAGTCTTTCATGCCATGTCAGTATTTTCAAAATCCAGTCATCCATTTTGTTAAGGCTTTATGTACAAGCAACTTTATTGATAAAGAAAACAGCCATCGACCTTTGTTCACATCTGGCTTTGATGTACCTTTTGGCAGTGGGAGTTTATGACACCAAAGTTGCAAAACAGCTTCAAAATAATGCTATCAAGTTATGGGAAGCAAGGCAACAAACCATTCTGTATATATATATATATATTTGCATCAAAATCAAATATTCGTTTTAATCACATATTCATAATTCTATGTAATAATTACAACACCGAAGATGTACTTAGAATGTATATGATATTCTTTGTAATTCTGATGCAAAGTAAGTTTTTAAGTGAAAAAGAAAGCAAGAACTCAAAGAAGAAAACACCAGTCTATTTATAGTTTGTAAAAACATCTCTTTGGAAGAGTTGCAACTTTTGGAAAATGCTATTTGCACATAACATTTTACATAATGTGTGCCATAATTGACAAATGGCGGCTCTCTATTGGGGGGGGGGGGGGCTGTGGACAGAACTCAAAGAAGAAAACACCAGTCTATTTATAGATTGTAAAAACATATCTTTGGAAGAGTTACAACCTTTGGAAAATACTATTTGTACATAGTATTTTACATGATGGGTGCCATAATTGACAAATGGTGGCGCCCTCTAAAAAATGCTATTTGTACATAACATTTTACATAATGAGTGTCATAATTGACAAATGACGGTGCCCCCTATTCATAATGGGTTCCATATTTGACAAATGGCTGAAATTGCGGTGAAAATGGGGGAAAATCGGATTTAACGCACTTGTTCTGATTTGAAGAGACGACGACCGCTGCTAGACCAACATGATTCCCTGATGATCGTGGGAATTGCTTTCCGTGGCCTTGGCTAGCCAAATTTGGTCAGCCACTTTAATTCTTCGAATTTGATCATCGTTCTACTATTGATCTCTTTATCATCCTACAATGTCTAAGCAATATTTTTAGACAATCTTTCTACTAATCCTCCACCATTTTAAATAATGATGTTCTTAAAAAACTCTCATATAAACCCTTGCTTAGTGAATATATCTCCAATGCTAACTAATGTGACATTGTAGTTAGGCTTTGAATCAGCGAAAACTCCACACATAATTGAAGAAATGTTTTAGTACGTTAATAATCCGACACTTGAATAGGTCATGTGTCCAATATCCTAAACAAACCACTTTGGAGATGACACCATCCCCGATACTCGTATAAGTAGACTTGTCGAGAATATCTACATAACTAAAGTGAATATTCAAGAAATAAATATCTTTATAAATCTATCGAAACCTAGGTAGTTAATCCATACATTTCTTGTTATGTATACCAAACACTTTTACCTCGAGCCAAACATATAGTGCTTGCAATTATTCACATGTTGTACTTTACTCATCGAACCTAAGATCTTGATGTTTCAAGTATTAGGTCGAGTTTTTACTATTGATGATTTATATCTATGACATTAGATGAATCCTGGCTTTTATGTTAAACTTTTAGCATGTTTGTGTTAATGTTAACACTCCTTTGATCTCATGATAAAGTTACTTGGCAAAGCAAGATCAATTGATTATATCTAATACCATCATTTTGAATATTCAATCCATTCGATTTTCTTTATTGAACTGTTACCTAGACCTTAGTATTTGTACTTTTATAGAAGATTTAGCCCCTATTTGACAACTATTATTTTGAGAAAATGAAATTTTAAAAAGTGATTTTTTGGAGGTGTGTGTTATTAAAAAGTAGAGAAAATCTTGAGTTTATGTGCAAAATATCTTATTGTATAAATATATTGAAAATACGTATGAGAATTAAATAATTTTAAAATAATGATTGTCAAACCTTAACAAGGTCTCAAATTATTACTATTCTTTGCTAACTTTACGCTTATTGATAAGTGTATTTTATACACTTATTCGGGGTCTAAAATAGTAATATTTGATAGATTTTTTGACAAATTATGTCCTAAATTATTTATTTTATGTTATATAGGTAAAATTCAATGGTTAAACGAGGAATCGAAAGAAAGAAGTCCCTTATTAGGGGCTAAAATATCAATATTTGGTAATTCTTCTGACACAATATATCCGAAATTGTTGTATTTTATGTTATATAGGTAAAACTCAATGGTTGAACGAGGAATCGAAAGAAAGAAGCGAAAATTGGTGAAAATGGGTCCAAAATTTTAGAACCAAATTGTAAATATTCAATAGTTGATTGGACACAAGAAGAAACTTTGAAGATTGCTAAGAGACAATTGGATGGAATTATAACTCAAAAAGGAATGAAATCTCATCAAAATCAATTTACAATCATACAAATTATATTCCAGATTTTTAATCGAAGATTGAGACCCATCTTTGAAATAGTAAAAGTCAGAATTACGAAAATTCTATTTCTAGAAAAATTGTATCCCTTTGAGTTAGCTTTGCAATGCATTTTTAATCGCCTCAATCGGATATAGAGAGAGAAAGTTATGACCAAAATACTGACTACTGTGCAGAGATAAAATATCCGTGCGCGAAGACAGCTTTCCTTATTCTATTGAAACTCTTTTGGTAACCAATTTGGACGTAACCAATTTTCGACTCCTACAAATACCTAACAGCAGAATACATATTAAAGACCTCTCATATACATATTATACTCCAATGCTCATAAGTTATTATTATCAAATGAGAAAAATTCATAATTTTTGTAAGAGAATTGAAGAGGAGTTGTAAGAATTTAATCAAGTGAAAATTCAAACTTGATTTTTGAGCAAATAAGAGAAGGCGCAAATGAAGATTTATCAACAAACATTGAAGAGATTCAAGACTTCAAGATTCTTCTTCATCTTCTCAATTAATAAAAAATCAGGATTATGTCTTTTCACTTAAATAT
>CAIGRP010022208.1:0-32902 GCA_903798385.1 Fraxinus cuspidata | reverse complement strand
AAATACGCGAAATCTGTCGTACACCGTCACTATCCATGTCATTCTCAATTTACTTTCCATTTCGAACAAAAACTTGAAACTTCCTAATTTGTTGTTTGATTTTGATGTGAACTTTATACTATTGCATGCAGGTGGTAATTTTCAATATTTCATTGTCAAAGTACATTATAGAGGCCAATTTTAAGATAAGCCAAACAATGTGGCGTACGAAAGGGGATTCGTTCTTTTCATCGAATTCTTTCATGGTAAAGGCTTCCAGTGATGTTTTCAATGTGGTGACATATATGGAGGATCCAGTGTTGAAGGCGGGATGAAGGGGTTGAATGGATTATGACTATTTTACCCTTGTTGATTTAAAAGAAAACAACATTTTTGTATTAATTAACGGAGGAATTGACGGATAGTGGACAGAAAGACGTTATTCTCAGAGAAAAGTGAAAATAAGGATGAAAATGCCAAAAAAATGAAAAGTAATGACATTTTTCACAACGAACTTGAAAGATATGAATGTTTTGTGTTAATTACTCTAAAATTAAAGGTTGTCAAACACGGACTAAAAGAGACTACTACATATCTACTATTCAACCCTTCTGTTCATATGACATCACTATTGATGTCATGCTAATGTTTATTTTTTTCTACCTCTTTTTCCTCTCTTCATTCTGTTACTCTTTCTTCAATTTTTTACGATATCTCTATTCCTCTCTCTCTCTCTCAATCAATCTCAGACATTTTCTCTCTTTCATTATCTCTTTTCTCCATTTTCTCACGAAATCACAGGTGCCTATTTACTATATCTACTACTGTAGCAAAAAACATGGTGCTCCCGAAAGCTTCAAATCATATTTCTCTTTACAAAAGAAATATAAAAAAAACTTATTATCTTTATATATATATATATATAAATATACAAGCTACAATAAATTGATTCAAAACCGAAAAAGCTCCATTTTAAAGTTTATTACAATGGTTTTTCAACTACTAATATTATACATTCTTCCTACTATATATTCCTTCCATAGCTTCTTTATTTGATATTTTATGGGATCCACAACGTTTATCAAAATTTACTATAAAAAAATGGTCTCTTAAAAGTTTTATATTTTTCATTAAATTCCCTTAACTCCTTAAAAAAAAAAAAGTTAAAATATGTTTATCAGTATTTTCACTCTGACCCCTAAAATATTTTAAAACTATAAATTGACCCAAAATTTCCTAAACTTCAAACATGTGCCATTTTATATTCTATATTCTATAAAGTTTCGGGTATATTTTTTATTATTTTATACAAACAATGATAGACATAAACGTAAAAGATTTGACACATTTCTGTGAGTTCCAAATCAAAGTATTTTTATCTAAATAGTGTGAAAACATAAATCAATTTATTTTAATATTTTTAAAATTAGTTTTGAGTCTATAAAACAGTTAATGCATAATACAAGTGAATACTAAAGAATAAAAAAAACAATAATAAAGCAAAAGAAGAACAATGCTTGATTTAAGATGGCTTTATTACAACTTTTTCTCCCATAAAATTTTGCATTTTCCACTCCAAAAGGTGATAGCAACGAGTGTCACATTTTTACAATACAATGAAACAAATGCGGCAGGTTTTTCGACTCATATTTCTCAAAATAAAAGCATTTTATGAGTATTCATGTGTAATCATGTCTAGTACCAGTGCTAGTGCCGATTTTATAGAAAAATAAGAGTGTGACTTGTTTATCGACTCAACAAAATAACTCAAATGTTCCGATAAAAGTGTAAAGAAAATAGGCAAATGGGAATCAACAAATTAATAATAGTACACTAGTTGAAATTTATCTTGTTTAGCAACAAATTCGATGAACTAGTTCATCTTGTTCATAGTTAAGCTTAACAATATATTAAAACCTAATTAACTTTATTCTTTAAAAGAATTTAACGAATTTCATATAAACCAAAATTAATATGAGTTTCAACTCTTTGAACATATCTATAATTTGATATTTAGCATTCAAAGTCAAATTGTGCAATATGAAATAATATTTTTTTCTCCTGTTTTCTTTTCATTTTTCTTCCTTTTGTTACTTATTAAAAAAAAAAAAAGATATTGAAGACGGGTTCTTAATTGTTTATTGAGGACTCAAATGCTATCAAATGGAAAGATTAAAAGTTTAATTGCTCATTATTGAAGATTGGAGATCCTTATGCTATATTAGTACAACATTGGGGACCTATATTGATATTTTTCCTATTTTATTTCTCAATTTCTTTTTCATCCTAATTGTGGAGAAAAAATAGGAAAATAATAGAATTAGTATTAGAACCGTTTTGTTAGTGAAAGAACTGTTCAACAGCATTATTTCCCGCGAATCTCTATCTGTTCATTCCCATTCTCCAGATTTCCCTTTTCAAATTAGGGTTAGAGTTCTCTGATTGTGACAGATTTATTAGAGAAAGCAGTAAGTACATATATTTACGTATACTGAATTAGTATCGTTATATCATTAGCTATTATGGAGAAGATCTGAACATTCGGGCAGAGAAGGGGAATTTGCAAACAATGAGCTCTTCGAGATTCATAAAGTGTGTCACTGTGGGTGATGGTGCAGTTGGCAAGACATGTCTCTTGATTTCTTATACCAGTAATACCTTTCCAACGGTCTGTCCTATTTTTTATTTGCTGTGATTCTATTTCTCTGTCATAGGATGAATTTTCATAATTGGTTTATTGAAATTAATTGCAAAGTTTGGATTTTTTTTTTCTTTCAAAATGATTGAAGGGTTATTTATCTCGAGGATATTACAACGCTTGAGATCAGTTACTGAATGGTATCACCAGAAAAAGGAAAAAGTCTTTGAAAATGCACACACAATATTATATACCTCTTCCTGTGATGTATCCTTAAAGCCCTCCTATATTTAAGATTTTTTTTTTTTTTTTGAGAATTTATGTTCCCTTGACCTGTATAATCTTTTGTAATACAATGATTAAAGCCTTTTTGCAATACAAATTTTGAAAGGATGGACAGTATTTTTTTAATTTATGTCTGTTTTCACTTCAATTTAATTCATTCCATTACAGGATTTTATTTCCGTACCATTGTGATGAATTCCTTACTGAATGGGGTTCGTATCTACAGATATTATGTGGGAACAGACACCAAATGTTGCAGTTTACTGTATTTATGGTTAAGCTGCATATATTATCCAAATGAAGAGAGATTTCCTTCACATTCAAATATTATTTTACATTAAAGTGTATAAGATGGAATTATTATCACCCACATTGTAAGAATTAGGTGCAGATTTGTTGTTTCTGCCATATGCCATTTATCATGCTTTGAACCTGTTATTTATAATTTGATGCATGTTGGATACAATTTGTTCTTTTCTTTCTCAAATTGATTACATGTTTTATTGTTTTATTTTCCTTTAATCAAATGAATCAGGACTATGTGCCTACTGTGTTCGATAATTTCAGTGCGAATGTGGTGGTCAATGGAGCCACTGTTAATCTAGGCCTGTGGGATACTGCTGGTAAACGCTAGAAAAATCTTTCATGACATTAGTAATTTTGAAGCTTTACACAAACACAGCCCCAGATGGGCATGAATTTCTCTATGAATCTGCACTTTTTTGGAACAGGGCAGGAGGACTATAATAGATTAAGACCTTTGAGCTATCGCGGGGCTGATGTTTTCATTTTGGCATTTTCTCTCATTAGCAAGGCAAGCTTTGAAAATGTTTCCAAAAAGGTGTGACTTCAACTACCCATATAAGAATGTGTTTTTCTTTGTATACATTGGACTTTCTAGGATTATCTACAACTGTTTCTTTTGGCTTGATAAATTATTTCTGCTTTGGCTCATTTTCCCAGTGGATCCCTGAATTGAAGCATTATGCCCCTGGCGTTCCTATAGTTCTTGTTGGCACAAAACTTGGTGAGATATTTGATTGAATTTCTTTTCATGCTTTCTGTAAACCAGATTCTGATCTCTACATGATTTGTTTACGGGGCTACTTCTGCATATCATATTATTCTGTACTGGAGTGACACATTTTTATATGGTGAAAATTAGATGCACCGAACATCTCAAACGATGACAAAAACAACAAAATGAATAATAATATAAATTTGAACGAATGGAATAAAAACTAATCTTCCCACTCTATCTGCTCAAGTTTCATGGTGCAAATAATATCTCCTTGCTACTTTTTGATAAAATATCTATTGATGATTTCTTTGGTCAAGCTGAGCAGGGTTATGAGCAATATGATGGTGGCTTTATTATCGCAATCTAGTTTCATAGGATTTAACAAGAAGCAGTCCCTTTAACAACTTTTCTAGCCACCTAAACTTACAAATCTGTAAGCTATGGCACTAACTTCTGCTTTGGTAGAAGTCGAAGGAATTGTTTTTTATTTTTTATTTCCCTCTCTTCTACACGTAAACCATGTTCCCTTCTATGAAGGCACAGTACACTAATGTAGACTGTCTGTTAGAAATTGAACCTGCTCAATCTGCATTTCTGTAGACTTCAATCTGCATAATAGACCTTTTATCTGGAATGCCTTTCCAATTACTCAAGGTTCTATACGTAGCCTCAAGATGCTCTGTACATGGGGAACATGTAAACTGGCTTCTGAAACTTAATGTAAAGGCCAAATCTTGTCGTGTGTGAGACAAGTAGATTAACTTCCCAACTACCTTTGATATCACCCTTCCCCAGTTCTTAAAGTTTTGGTGTGCATATTATTCATGATTTGTTAATTAGAAGGATCCAGTTATCCAAAATTTACAATAATCGTGGATTCAGATCTTCGGGATGACAAACAGTTTTTCGTCGACCATCCAGGTGCTGTACCAATCACTACAGCTCAGGTAAATACTGCTTAATTTGTTCATTTCATTCAATAATAACAGAGTTTGGTTTATACTTATTGGATTTTCATTCCCCACAAGTTGTCGACTTTTTACTTCCGTTTTGCAACTTCCAGGGGGAGGAGTTGAGAAAATTGATTGGCTCTCCTGCTTACATTGAATGTAGTTCGAAATCACAGGAGGTGTATATCATTTCCCCACTTTTTTCTCTTGATGACTTTTTGTCAAGATTCTTACTGAAATACTTCCTTACTGCAGAATGTGAAAGGAGTTTTTGATGCTGCCATTAAGGTTGTGCTCCAGCCACCCAAGCAGAAAAAAAAGAAAGGAATGGCTCAAAAGGCCTGCTCCATATTATGATCAGCAATAGGTGCGAGCGAGGATATATAGTCTGCCAACCATTATTATACCCTCCCTTTACGTTCCTCTCAGTTCTTCTCCCCTCGTAGAAAATAGGAGGTCTTTTCGATCTTGGCTTTGAATCTCTAATTGTTGTAGGCTTCTTCTTTGCGCTATCACGTTTTAATTCTTGTCTTTTGATTCATTAATAGACGTGATCACAAATTTGCCTTACAATGTTGTCTAAAGTTAATGTCTTATATAATGCCTATAACTTTAATTTTCTCAATGTTTGTTTCATTTGATGTGATAACCTCATTGTGTGATTTAACGTAGGCGCTACCAAATCGCAATATAAATCTTGACAACGGTGAAGCGAAGCGGCTAAACTTGATTATACAAATCCATTTAAAACGCGTATTAAAGCATACCCAAATAATGAGTTGAGTGCTTTAAAATATGGGAAATGGCTTAGTTATTACCAATTAACGTAATGATTTATTTGGGAAAATATAGTGATTTGTGTTTAGATGATGTATTTAACGTAATGAATTATTTCAAACAAAATAATATATAAATTCAAGTAAGCCATGTCACTCGATATGAACGTTCACTTGATTGTTTTTAATTCTAATATCAAAACAAACTTAATTATGGCTAAATATCGAAGTTCTAAAAGGTACGAGGCATGACTAAATTTTTAATGGTGCGTTGCCTTTGTAGGATACTACAAAAGAATATATGTACTCTTGTCTTCTACGTAGATAAAACGTAGTAACTTGAATTCTAAACTCTAAACATGGGCAGGTCAAAAATAAAATCATGAATCGTACAAAAAACATAAATACGGGAAAAAAAAAATATTACTAACCACAATTTCTCTTCCATCTCAATTCTCACCCATTTACAATAAACCTGCCAATAAAAAACTTAAAAAAATAATGAAAAATAAAATCACGAAGCAAACACAACATAAATACGAACAAAAAATATTAAAAATAACCAAAAATTTCTTACCAAATATGCGACCATGTGCTTATTTACAAATTCTCTTCCATTTCACCATAAACAATTAAACCTTTTCAAAAGAAAAATAATAAAATATTATTAATAACCAAAAGAAATTAAGCCCTATTTGATAGTTATTAAAATCAGGTTTTTAGGAAATTTTGATAAAAGTTGATAAAATGTGTTGTTAAAAAGTTATTGATCCTATAAAATATATGATTAAAATTAATTGTGGAATTTAACTTAGATTTTAATTAGATTTTTTACCGGTACCAAACATGGGCTAAATCATAAATTAAACAAACAAAGAAAAATATAAAAATAGCGCAAAAATGCATACTGAAGAATTGCGCAATAATAATAATAATAAATAAATAAATAAATCAGGTCACACAAATCTATAGATTCTTTGTGTTTGGGCCTTTTGAGCTTTACATAGGAAAGGAGGAAGAGTAAAATTGCTTATGATCAAAGAATTGATTGCTTATTGGAACATGACTTTTCATCTCTTAATGAAAGTAAATTAATGGCTTTCTTTTCAATGGGTTTGACACCTTGTTAACTATTTGTCTACGTGCGGGATTATCGATCGACAACAAAAAGTAAGTGCTAATTTCTTCTCATTGATTGTGAAATGATCGTGACGGAAGGTACTCAGTGCGAAGTGGATATAATATGCTACATGGTCGTTTCCGAGAATTTTAAGACACTAGGCGACTAACTATTATAAGACCCTTTAACATAATTTTTTTTACAAGCCTAACAAACTTAAATATTAAAATAAATAACATATATATTCAAACAAAGACCTTGAACAATCCAAAATAAAATCTCTCTCACAACCAAAAGACCAAGGCTTTGTTTGGTTGCGATTATAATTTAAATTTTAATTTAAGTCAAAGTCAACAATTAATCACAACCACATATTTTATGAGGCCTACAATTTTTCAACTACACATTCCATCAATTTTTATCAAAATTTATTAAAATTTTGATTTTAATCTCTATCAAAGAAGGGTTAACATAATGTTTAAACTTTTTCATCAAACTATTCAAATTAGAATGCATGATAGAAATTTCACAACTAAATTACTAGGTAATTACAAATAGCTATAGGATAAAAAATAAAAATAAAAAATCACCCTTTCACCCCCACCTAATGTAATTTTAGAAACAATGAACGATGTAAAGTGGGCCTTTATTAATATTTTACACAAAAATAAATTCATATACCATTTACTAAATTTGTTTTAGAATCTAAAAATGCGAAGTGAACTTTGGAAGACCATAAGAGTTTGCCACTTCAATTTTCATTTTCATTCTCATTCTTGTTGTCGTGAATTACTGAAAGAATTCTGTGCGTAACAGCAAGATTACGATGATGGACAACTGTCTCGAAAATAATCACATCATCCTCATGAGCTATCTCCGATGTGTTCCAAAAATCATTGGTATTGTGATCTCATCCATTCGAATCTTCATGTTCATCTTCGGGGACATTTTTCCTCACTAAAGTCATGTAAGGAGGAGTCGTGTGCATTTTGTTCAATTTAAATAGATAATTCACTTCAACATCTGACGTAACCTTCACAGGTAGAATCAAAATGGATGAATAATCGTTGAATTGAAATCTCACTTCCATATGATGTAAATCATGGTACATTTTCGCATATGATGTACTTGTTATGGAAATTGGAACACTACCGCATATACCACTTGTCAATTTTCATACCCATTGATATTTTTATCCAATTGAAATCACCATAGTAACAAATCGGGAATATAACCATATTTTGGGCTGGATTTATTTTATGAGACCCTAGGCCTTTAGGCCTGGGCCTGATCTGCTAATCTCTGATACTTCTGGTGATGTTGGATGAAGTTTTGATATAAAATCAGAACAGCTCCAACTATACGTATCTTCTTATGGCGAGTTTTCAATTCCAGTTGGACTGAATTTAAAGCGCTGGGGTATGAGGGTTGATGGATTGTGTTCATATTGGGGCCAAATCGACAGCAATAAGCATGCATTGTCGTGTTGTAGTTCGGCTAATAAGGTTTGAAAAGCAACCATGATGACATTGTGGAGATGTTGCTGGCTTTTTCCAAAGGACTAAGGCGGAGTTTGAGCAGTTATATGCATTATTGTGGTGTGTTGTGTGCTGATTGTGAATTGTGCAATTTCTTCCCTCCATCAAATGTGGAATAAATGGATAGCAGTGCAGAGGCTGACACTTCATACTGATGGGGTTGTGCATGCTGGTTTGGGCCCTTGATGACCAATGTTCGAGTTTGTCAGGGTCGGCCCCGAAATTTTGTGTGCTTTGTGCGACATTTTAAAACGGTGCCCTTTCATGAAATAAAAAAAAAAAATCAACTGTTAGAAAAATACGGGTCGTGGGTCACCCATGTTGGATGACCCGACCCACAAGTTATTAAAAGGATTGGAGGAAGTTTGAACTTGAAATTCAAACATACAACTATCGAACCATCATTAACTCCCTATAACCTCCAATGATTATACATTGAAAAAAAAAAGGAAAAAAATGGCATGAAAAATGAAGAAAAAATTCGTATGGAAATTTACACCNATTGCGATCAGGATTGGGACCATTGGAGAACAAGAAATGTAGATTTTGGAGATTTGAAATGCAAAGTGATTCAATCATGAAAAGATCATGGAATTCATCATTTCAAGTAAGTTTCTTGACCCGAAACTCATGTTAAAGAATGCTGCGAATTCTTAATATTATATGATCGCAAAATAATGATATTTAAATACTTTTTATTTTTTAAAATGTCATGAATAAGAAAAGTATAAATAAAATTCAAAAGTACCTCCCAAACTTCATCAAAATTCATGTAATCAACAAAGAACAATCCAAACCCCTAAAATTTTCATGTAATTCCATATGAGAAAACCTTAAAAATAAAAAATATCAGATACCACATATAAACTTTGAAATACAACAAATCATGTAAAAATATTTATTCTAGCATTTCTAGAAGCAAATTAACTAATTAAAATTTCGTTTCTAGCAAATCTTGTTCAATAGATATCAAAGATAAGGCATTCAATTGTTCTTATAACATGGTTGATTGTAAATAATATTTTAATAACTTCAATTTTTTTTAAAAAAAAATTCGACAGATGCAACAATAACATTAATTGTCAATAGTACTCTATAAGCAATAAATGTATTCGAAAAACGATCCAATCTTTTCAAGTAAGTCAATATATCAAAAGCTATTTTTGTTTCTTTTGGTATTTCATATAAGTTAATATACCAAAAACTGTCTTTATTTCATTTGGTAAAAGATTTCGCAAAATTGTTAACTCTTGAAAGAAATCTTTGCCATCAAGATCACAAAAAATTACATGTTTTAGAACAATGTCTAATGATCACAACATGCTTTTAAATCAACATCATTCAATGTGTTTAACTTATCAAAGAAACAAAAATAAAAATCTAAATTTTTTTTTCATATGAATTGAATTGATCGAACCTTCATTCAAGTAATCCAATTACTTGATTTACTATATAAAGGAAATAATTGATTATGAAAGAATCTTTAAGTGATTGTGCGTCATCTATAGTGACATTTTCATCAAAATGTTTCTTCATACGAATTATACTTTCTCCTATTTTCAATTTTTCTTGACATTATTTAAAGCAAGATACTATTTAAGAAAATTATAATTAGTCAATTACATTATTCTTAGCTTTAATATCTTATGCAATTGCATATCATACCAAGTCAATGCATACAATTAATAAAGAAATAAGTCATATATGAAAATAATTAAGAACAACATATTTGTCTATCTTTTAACTCATTTATGAGTTAACTCATTTCTCATAAACATTGTGCACTTTAACTTAACATAACAATTAAAATTTTAAATTTTAAAATTAATAATTATTTTAAATATATAATTATACATATATACATACACAAATAAAAAAAATGTGGTGCTCCTACAATAATGAGGCCCTGTGCGGTCGCTCAACTCGCGCACCCTCAAAGTCGCCTCTGGTATTTGCGCATTGCAACTTATTCATAATGTATACTTGCTAGATAGTTTTGCTCCAAACGCATTACTATTACTATTGTAGCTCTAGTTTCGTTCTCTTATATTTAGACATGGAAATTGAATAGCCCACTAGCAAGCATATTTTCATTGATCCAAATCTGGGTTGATCGCATTCCACACTTTATTTCGCCTTATTATAGGTAATGAATCTAATTAATTTCAAATTTTTTGTTTTTTGACACCTCAAATTTGTAGAGTTTTTCACGTTTAAAAATATAAATTCGTAATTTATTTCTACGTGATACTATGAAAAACCAATTGCAGAGATTTTACGAGAGTCACGTGATAAAGTTTGATTGTGATACTATAGTAAAAGAATGAGGATTAACTTGTTCTTTTTAATAGGTTGGAGATTAACTTCATACTGAGATAATAGATTAGGTACCAATAGTGACATTTCAAAAAGAAAAGAAAAATCACGTACGTGGCAAGTTGCTCCAGTTTTATACAGTTTGAAGTATAATCGTATAATTTATACTTGTCCGAAAATGCGATTTAGCTCTATAAATCATTCGAGAATTAGCAATGGTTAGGATTTAATTGTTTACTTCTCTGTTCACCCTTTACACTGTGATTTGCTATTTCTCGAGAAAGAATTCAAGAATCCGAAATGGGTAAGGTTAATTTTTTTTAGTTTCTTCATTTCTAAACTCTGAAAAAGTGATCTTTGTTATGTTTTTGTTGTTGCAGAGGAAGTAGAAAAAGAGGTAAAGACGGAAAAGGTAATGGAAGGGGTGGCATCAATAGCCCTTTTACCCAATGGCTCCATTTCAGGCCATTTTATTCAGCTTCCCAATTCCATCTGCTATGGCCTCCATGGCACTGGTACAGTTTTATCCTTCAATTGTAAAATGGGATTGATTACACTTCCAGTATGTTTTGTGGCTCTCTACGCGTGATGTATGTTTGTACGCAGTACTAGATTTTCTTTTTCCCGATACTATCCTGGATTGTCTTGAGCTGACAAATTTGTGTATTTAAATTATTGTTGTCAAGACGTCCTTCTACGAGGAGGTTGGATATTTTAATCAAAAGTATTGCACGCACACAATTTTCATATTTGGGTTGTAGCCAAATATGAACTCGAGATCTTTGTTTGTTCTAATAATTTGTTAAACCACCTCTTCTAAAGCTTATAGATGAGCTTGTTTAATACATTAGTGTTCTTCATAATATGTGCGGACGTTTGTCCTCAATTACTCATGATAAACCTGCCTTTTTTTCTGTATGTGTAGTGACTTCAATTAACTTTACAGTATAACTCAATTTGTGGAATTGAAACTGGAAGAAAAGGTAGAGCAAAGAAACAACTATATAGTCGGTTATATAACTGTAAATAGAAAATGTTTGCTCTTACAGAAAGGTTGCATTTGTATATTCTCTTATTCGCCATTTTTTTTCAGTCATTTATATTCTTGCCAGCTTGGATAACTGTCGAGTAAGAATTTAAGAATACTGGTGATGGAAATAAACATACACCGGTGTTGCCTATCAGGATACTTTATATATCAGTTGTTAAGCTATCTATCGTCATGTGCATGTTTGTGTGTGAGTACAGGAATAACAGATTCATATATGTTTGTTTATGTGTTTTACTGAGAAAGACAACATTGTGCTTTTCTATATTTATTCATTTTTTTGTTGTTTTTCCTGTAATGGTTAAAGAGCTTGACTGTGAAAGGGAATGCAGCAGAGGTGAGGATTACCGCTTGATAAAGCTCACAGTAACAGACTATAATGTCAGTGTCATTTGCTGCTGCTGCTGCTTCTTTTTTTTTTTTTTTCTCTTTTCTTGAAATCGTTTTTGTTTGTCATTTTAGTTCGATGAAAAATTCTAACTTGTTTGGTGAAAATTTTAATCAATATAACAGATTAAGAAAGAAAGGGACGTGGTGGTAGAATGCAAAGGACATGATGCTGCGAAGATGTGTAAAATTGACCATGCTCATGGGTAAGCCATCTAAGAATACATGTACACATGCACATGTGTGTGTCATATGTGGTGTTAGTATTGGCTAGGGACACATGGCGGTTGCTTCCATTATACACTATAATCTAAGGTACTTCGATAGCCTCTAGGTTGTTCTTGTTAGGGCCTGCTCATTTTACCTTTTGAACTCGATTAGTCTCGGTTTTGTAACATCCTTTGACAAAGTGATAGGAAAATGACTAAATTAGTTGTTAATGCATTTGATGTGTTTTAAGACTTATGTTTGGTCATACTAAAATAAGAAATGAGCCAACACCGGAGGATGACTTAGATGATTGAAACATGTTTTGCATAGATCTAATGAAGCTTCTAATGCAATCTCAATTAAAGAAAACCAAAAGAGGGATGGGCAGACCAAATCAATATGGTCCATCGTAGTTGTTTAAGGATCAAGTTGCTTTAGAGTCTCCAGTATATCTAGCAAAATACCACATAAAAAAATATTCATTATAGCCGACTCCAAATTTATTGAGAACAAGGTTTAGTTTGGTGTTGTTTCATACTATCTAAATGAATGTTGCATGGTAGATGGGTAAATATTGAGCTTTCTATCAATATATACAAGGTGTAATAACTACACATTATTATCAGGGGTTTAAAAATGGGCTCTTTCTTTTTTCCAGCATTGCCCCTTGGCTAAGCCCCTGTTTGAGCCACATTAAAATTTTCGTTATCATTCTTCTACTCATTTTCAACCACACATTCTTGAATAAAATAATATTTTTCATCACATCAATCACTCTTCATTACTTTATAACCACATATTTTACATCATATTATTATTTGAAATACATTCTTTTCTCAATAATATTCATCAAAAACCCCTTATATAATGTGGCTCAAACAAACCCTAAGTTGCTTTCTAATTGTGTTCATTAATTAACAGGTGGCAGAAGGACGTCATGGGTATGCTTGAAGAGAAGCGTGCAAAGGACCGGGTTTCAGTTTCTTTCGTATGTGAGACACTGAAAGCCGAGAACGCAGCCGAGGAGCATATCCGGAAGTTCATGCCTAAGTTAGTTGGGATGGACGCAGTTGGTAAGAATTACAAGAACATTCTAAACTTTTGAATGTTTGAGGCTGTCTTTTTGCTTTGAAAAACTAGATAATGGTGAAGGTTAGTCTTACCTGGTTTTCACATCATTTATAAGCCATTACTAGAAGTTCTTGAAAACCTCAAACTTAGTATCGATTACTATTCCGATAGGAATTTGGATATCCTGCCTGTAATATAGATATTTCCGTTTCGATACCCAAGAAATAGAAAAGATAATAAATTTCTTCCTCTCAAAATTTCTCTCAGAATTTATTTCATCTATGATCTCTGTTGACCTGCATGTGTGAACCCCAAAATTATTTGTGACTGTCTGACTGATCATATCATTTTGCTTGGATCTTTATTGACTTATTTATGTCTGTGAACCCAAAATCACCCCTCCCCAACCCCGTCGAGAGAGGGTTGGGGAGAGTGAGTGCATTAGGACCTACGTCTAGCTGAAACTGGTCCATGACCAGTGGATGGGGATGCACTGCAAGGTACTTATAGTCACTTGTATGGTCCATTTGGTTATTCTCTCCCTATTCCCCTACCCCCTCGTGGGTGCGGTTGTGCCCCCTAATACTATTGGATGATCCATTTAGTTCTTCTCTTAACCCTCCCCCATGCGGCCGGTGGGTGGGGTGGGGGTAGTATCCTTTCCATGATGATGGTTGAGGTGCCAGTTTTGACTCATCTTGCCAAATATTAACAAGAAGTCTGCTCTTGCAGTTAACATTGGCCCAATGAGCATCACCGGCATGGACTTTGAAGCAGAGGCCGAACAAGAGCACGATCAGCAGAATGCGTGATCTTGATGGTGCCCTACTCTTTTAGAAGACACTATAATAGCCAACTTCCGCTTTCCATTTTGATCTAAAAGTTATCGATGGTCTTATAAACTTGTCTCAGACTAAATATTGCATATTTGAGGACTCGATTGCAACATAAACGTACCAAAAAGGATGACCACATTTAGATTCAAAGTAGCTCCCATATTACTATTGGCGTATTTGGTTAGATGGACTGGATGCTATTGAAAGGTATTATTGTCCTGGGTAGAGAAAATATGATTCTGCCATGTTTAGTATCATTGGTTGGACAATAATATACAGTATAAAAGTTGTTACCTTCATGTGCAAACGATGTTGCCTTGTCTGCTTGGGTGTGTACCTTCATGTGCTGGTGCCTTTGTGTACAAGAGATGTTGCCTTGGCGTGCCTGATTGTATGCTTGTGGTGTTTAGTGCTTTATGTCAAATATGTCTTGAAATTGAGTAATGCTATTTATCATTGGTATCAAACACCAATCTAGTAACAACTGCGTGATATTAAATAAATGCAATATTACACAATTCATTTAATTGAACATATAAAATGTAGTCATCTAGAGCGATGTTAGATAGTATTATTCCTTGAAATTTGGAAGAATATTTCGAGAATAACACAAATGATGACTTTTGGTGCAGTAATGGCGTCTTTGGCGGAGAGGAATTGAACAATATTTTTTTTGAAATCCTGTCTTAACGATAAAAATGCATTGAGAATAATTCTCTGCAAGTCCAATTAACAAGAAAGTAAACTAAATTTTAAATAATGATAAATAATTATAGTGTCAAATGTTAAAATAGTCTCATTCAAATTCAACAAGTTCTGAAGGTCGTACACAGAGAGTATACATGGTTTCCATGAACGTCACAGAGAGTATACATGGTTTCCATGAACATCTCGATGAGAAGCAATAGTTAAAACGGAATGGTTTCAAACAGCACTCAAATCTCAACTAGTATGCCATTAGAAGAAATAGATTCCAAAGCAGCGCAATCTGAGGACAGCAAATTTCACAAGATTAAGCTTTCCCGAACAAGCTAGTATTGTCCGGCTCACCTACTTCTATATATAACATCAACCACTTCCACTATACCCGCACTTCGTGTCATAATACCTGAAGAATAGAGAGAGCATGATCAGCTAATATGTGAAGAAGCATAAGCAAAGTCAACAAAAAATTAACATCATACAAAAGAAGATTGGAAAGTTTACAATATCTAAAATATTGTTTATTGTCTTGTCCAATCATGTTTAATACTACGTTAACATGCACTTAGCATGGTGAAACAAGATATCAATGTCACATAACATAAAGAAAAGTAGCATACACATAGTTGATGTGGAGAAGAAGCATAAGAAAAGTTCATAAGAAATTCAACATCGTGAAAAGGAGAGGCACAGTTGATGAGCTTAATCGAGCCAAGTTCAACATCGCATCATATACATACTTCCATATAAAACTGTTGATAAGAGTACCAAGTATAATAGGGAGAAAAGGCAGCAGAAGGGAAAAAGAGAGTGCCATCTTGAAAGCTAGAAATGAGAACATTATAAAACGAAAACAAAAACAAAACCTGATTAAAGATGCATGTTGTGATAAATAAAACATCACTCCTCCGACGCTTCATCTGTATCAGACAAGGGCAAAAGGGTACAAATCCCAAGCACGTGCCCATTAAGGCACACATAATACTCAATGCAATCTTCATAAGCACCCAACCTACAGCTTGCACTTGCTGGTATCATCTTAGCTTGCAGCATGTTCCACAACTTCGCCTTACAATATGGACATAACTCTGTAGGATGCAGTGGTGCGCTCCTGTTAATCAGCAATTTCCGTACCTTCGATGTCGCAAAGGATTTAAATATTCCTCGGAAAATCCCAACATCCCCTTCATCCCCTTGGTCAAGATGTTCACAGGGATCAGACACGTATAAAACATCAGTTCTACACTGCGGTAATAAGAAGCTCTTCCCTGATGTTCTCGAGAACCTTGTTCTGTAGACAAAGTGGCCAGGAATGTGAATGTTATTGAATAAGCCACCCTTGTCACATCCAGAACAGTATATGAGTAGCTTTCCGAGTGCTCTCCAGTTACCGTCAACAATGTGACTTCCACTAGATTGCAAATCAAGCATCATTTTAGGAGCTCGTGTCTTACAAAACTCCTTCCAGAGGAGTCGTTTGGCAAGATCGTCAAACCATTTGCATACACAAGAGAGTGTTGCGATCAACTTAGGGTTCCAATTTAATTGATTAAAAACCAGGAATATCACTTCCTCAGTAAGATGCCCTTTTGTGCAAAGACAACTTGCAGAGTGTATGCAGCGGTATTGCTTTGTGATAATCATTGTCTTCACCTGGAAATGGCAATAGAAATAAGGATAAACAGCTAAATGTTGAGATCTCAAACTTAAAGTACAGCTGAGTTTGTCAACCAGACAAGTGGAAACGTCATGAATGGTGAAACAGAATTCCATTTTTAAGGACCCAATGATGTTCCCAGTAAAATAAAGTCAAGAAGAAAAGGTTGATGAAGCATTGTACAATCCAAAAGAAACCAAAATCTTAAAATCTTATTGTTCGATAAATTTCATCATCCTTTTAATTAGGAGTAAATTAAAATTAATCATTATCCTATCTTACATTGAATACAAGAGAGAATTTGAAGGAATATCAATTGTAACCAGTAACCAGAACCACAACGGGAAATCTAAACAGCAGGAAGTTTTCCAAAATTATAGACATCTGAAATTTCATTCTTAAGCATTTCCATGGTTAAAACTTAAAGCACATACTGAAAAGTTGACATATATGATAAAACTCTAGATTGCCAGTTGAAAAGCATGGAAACTCTTCCAAGGGTGGGGGTCAAGTATTAGTGTCTGACATGTGTAGGCCAACTCATGTTTAATTAACACTCCATATGGCGATTGTCCTATTTTAATGTTAATTTCTCAACATACAATGGCCACGGGGTTGGCATATTCTAATCAAAGCTTCAAAATGAGTATTAATTATATTGAAAAACAAGAAGTTATAAAAATAACGATATAGCAAATAAATGTATAATTTTATTTTCATTTGCGTTCTATGATCTCTGAGTCCCACTTCCATATCCATGCCTAAAAGATTGTTAGTCTCCTTCCCTATCAGAATCTCACTACAACACTAAATCCAGATCAGATAATGAGGCCAGATATCTTTCGATTCAATAGAAGAGAAACACAAGTCTACAGTGCCCATCATTGAATCCAAAACATAATTCCTTTTCCAAAACCATATTAGTGTCGAAATTTTTTTGAGAAAAGGGAACTATAAAAAACTACAACACAAGGAAAATCATATAAGATTACCCCAAAAACCTCATATGCAATAGACAGCAAAACAAAAAAAAAATTAAAGCTTTGCAAAAGAAATTATTTTACCCAACTAAAATATCTTGCAATAATCCATAAAACCTGCATTAAGAATACTCCGCAAAACCCGAACCTAAACCGTATTAGAACAAACCCACTTTAATTTAGGACAATTACCCAGAAAAAAAGTATTTTCTCTATCTAAAAACAGTTCTGAGACAATCCCTGTATAAAAAGCTTAAACGAAAAATATCAATAATAACTTGAAATTTGATTGCCAAGAAAACTAATAGCAGGACTGTGTTGGGATTGTGATGTACTCGAAATCAAGACAGTAAATTCTAACCTGAGCTCAAAAGAAATCATGTACCCAACTAAAATATCATGCAATAATCAATAAAACCTGCAGTGATGATAACAAATTCAATACTCCAAAAACCCAAACATAAACCACATTAGAAGAAAAACCAACTTCATATTTAACACAATTAATTAGAAAAAGTATTTGCTTCCATCTAAAAGCAGTTCTAAGACAATATAGAAACTTCCACAAAAAATTATTAAAAATAAAACTATAATGTTTGATTTCCGAAACAAACAAACAAACAATACCAGGACTGGATCGGGATGGACTTGAAACCAAGTCCCGAAATTCTAACCTCACAGCTCAAAAGCAGTTCACTTTCAGCATCAGCCCACAGATCATATGCAAACTAGCAACCTAAGACAACAAGATTTTAGGGATTCTAACCTAATGCAAAGGGCAAAACATAATTCACATAAAATTGAGAAATTACCTGGAAAAATACAAGTAATGCTTAGTATTTTATCTAATTTTAAGGGTTTTTCTGGTCCAAGGAAACAATTACGGGGTCAGAGTAGAACTTACTATGCAATTTTTGCAAAGCAAAATAAAGTGATGAAATGGGTTCTAGTATTTCAAGAAAATTTCAAGCAAAATAATGTATGATGAAGTA
Source organism: Fraxinus cuspidata (assembly GCA_903798385.1). NCBI lineage: Eukaryota > Viridiplantae > Streptophyta > Magnoliopsida > Lamiales > Oleaceae > Fraxinus > Fraxinus cuspidata. The sequence continues at coordinate 14,396 of CAIGRP010022208.1, read as the reverse complement.
TACGGCCACTTGCTGTTTCTTAAACTAAACAATAGACGAATTATTTAAGTCCACTCGAAAATCCAATACGTGGAAAAATACTGTGTCGGTATATTCTTCTGCAACAGTTTCAATTTGTTGGAATTAAACACACACAGCACTCGGTTAGGCCATCTCCAAAGGAGATACAAAAACATCAAAATGCACCAAAAAAAGGGTGCAAAATGTGCATCAAATCAAATTTTGCACCAAAACAAAGTGTAAAGTCAATTTTACCATTGTTTTCATTTTTTCAAACAAATTGATTATTTGTGTCCTTTGAATTATATATTTTTTGATATAATAATTTTTTATTATTATATCGGTTATTATTATTATTAAATTTAATCATGTAAAACATAATAATTATTAATTAATTGAAATAATAATACAAAAAAATTTTAAATATAACAAACACGATTAATTGTACTATATCTTTCATATTTATTAATGAATTTGATATTTTCTTTAATTTAACGCAATTATTAATTTAGTAATTTATGTAGTTGTAAAATAAATAAATAAATTGTTAAGAATTTAAAAAAATGAAAAAATTATTAAATACTGTTCATTTGGTGTAAGTTTTGGTGTAATTGTTATATATGATTTTTAGTTTGGTACAAGATTTGGTGTAAAATGATGCAAAACTTATCTCAAATTTTGATATAGGGTTAAAGATGGTTTTAATCTTTGTTATGGGGGTAACAAAAATCTGAATTTTCTTTAAATTTCAATCTCATATTACCTATTTTTTAGGGCTTTATTTAATGATCTAATACGTTTATGTCCAATTCATTGATAAGAAGAATTATTAAAAACTTGACTTCAAGTTATCTAGATGCAGTAGAGTTGAGTGCATATTCTAAAAGTCCCTCTATTCAATTTATCTTGGTTTAATTGAGTAGAAAAAATTGTAGAAAAAGTTAAGTCAACTCAAAGGCCATGTTTGATTCTCTTTCTTTTCTATAGATAAATTAAAATCCATTTTCACTTTTTTGAATATTTGATTGACTAAATTTTTCATGGAATTGATTTTCCAAATTTTCTTAATTTTTGAGGAAAGACTTTTTCTATGGGTTTGGTGGGAAAAACTTTTTTTTTTTTTTTTGGCAATTGAAACAAATTTTATCTCCAATTGTAACAAATTATATCCTTTTAATGGACAATTTTAATGAAAAATAAAGTCAAATGAACACTAAAAGATCCAAAACTTCAATAATTTTCAGGTGAAAAATTATACCAATCAAATACAATTAATCGATAATTCCCAGTACAACAAGTTGTAGGCAATTCAATTCCCTGAAATTCATTTTCTTTCCAACCAAATTTCATTCTTGCAATCAAACAGACCATAAATGACAATGTAACATTAATGTCGAGTTTATTGAGTTAGGTATCATATATCTACCGGTACAAATACTAAATCAGCGCCCTTTGGCTAGCTAGTAAACCAAACAACCATCTTCCCCCATTGTTACACGCACGCCAATCTTTCGTCCCTCTCAAGCAACTGTGATTGGTGGCTTTGAAATTTTGCATTGTAGATACAATGTGATCAAGATAACTTTGCGATGGCCAATCGAGTGTTGACTAGTCAAACTATGAGATTTTATGTACTTGTTTGTTTTCATACGTTGGATGAGATGCCTCCCAAGCCTTATCAAAGGCGTAGAAAATTCAAATAAGTTAATTGTAAATAATAGTCTTTTTTTCGAAAGTGATATTGAACCCTAGATATGGACTATATAAAAACTCCACAATAATTAATCTTTTATAGGTTATTATGCAACCTTTGAAGTGAATTTCTTTGATTTATTGCGTTTATGTATGTTGAAATTTAAATAGAGATATAGTCCATGTATGGTAGATATTAAAATCAAATTTTTAGTAGATTTTGATAAAAGTTGATAAAATATGTGGTTGAAAAGTTGAAAGTTCAAGAAATGTATGGTTAAAATTAATTGTTAACTTTGACTTGAAATTTTAATTGAATTTTAATTCGAACCAAACATGGGCATAGTAAGTATACGCATGTAGGTAGGGGTAGTTTTACTCGAGAGGAATTACTAGTTAATGTGTATAACTCGGTTTTTAACACGCACAAGTAAGGTTATAGTATGTTGAATGAAGTTAAGCAAAAAAATAATAATAGGAGAAATCAGGGTTCCTAACAACTTAATCTCATCAAATCTTTCATAAAGTTTCGAGACTTGATTGTGTGTGTTAAAATTTAGAATAGATTTCAGGTTATATCCACTTGGTAAACTATTAATTAATTGTTAAGATAGTTTAAATTGAAGCTAGGTTTAGATAAAATTTACAGTATTAGCGTAATCTTTAAGGCTTAAATTCATATTACTACTTACACAATGCAGTACAATTACGATTTAGATGAACAAGAAATGAAAGAAATTATGCTATCTGCAGACTCTTGTGATTTATTAAGAGAAGATGAGTAAATACTTGGAATATAAAGTTCTTTAGGATTACTAAGAAAAAGGGTGAGATTTTTTGATGTCATCGAAAAAAAAGGGTGAAGCGTTCCTATAATTCAGCAGTAGCAAACATTATGACATTAGGGACCAAATATCGATGTGCACTCACTAAACTAGTCACTATGGCATTTTCTAAGAAAGTGTAAAAAAATCTATTAATTAGTCAATAATACACAATAAACATTATTACATTTATTTTTATGCTTACTTAAATAGTACAAGAATTTAGTTAAAAAAGTACATTTCATTCCTCTTCTTCTTGATCCGAAAATAAAGAAAGACATATTGAATTTCAATTTGACATTGATTTATACGGTAGACGATAGATTTTACAATTGAGAAAATTGAGTCAATCAGGCCACCAACAATCATGTGAAAAATGTAGAACGAGGAAGAGAGTCCACAAAAGATCTTAAGAGGACACCGGTGTGGTGCTGGCCGAAGATCCTTCGATGGTCAATTCAGTAAAGCTTATCAAGAATTATATGAATGCTAGACAAAAGAAGAAGTAAATTAGAGTAGAATAGTTTTTCTTGTCTACCTGAACGTAAGACCGATCATGGAATTTATAGTAATGGGATAACCGCCTAGTCGGGATTAACGAGGACTCTGCGAGATTTTCTGATTGGTTGGAGCCGAACCTGATAAGCTATATTCGGTTGAGATACCCAAATTGTTTTTAGATAACTTCTACTTGATCTGATCAAATCATAGCGTGATTTATCCTGAAGATAAATTATCAGGGGTTTCGAATTGACACATGGGTTTTGGACCGTGCATTTGGCCCGATCGACATAACGAGCTGGGTCAAAGATGCGTTTATCAAGTGGACCATCTGGGGGCCTTATTGTTTTACTTAGACCTTTTGGGCTAGCAAAACAATTTTTACCACTACAGTTTGTCACCCACTCTTTTATATGAGTACCACTCGAATGAAAGAGTAATTTAGGCTTAAGATTGATCATACCATTTGTTGAAGGCACGCTTTGATCATAGGACAATCCATTTGATCATATAGTTTGGGGTAGTAGTAAAATTCATTATAGTGGTGGATGAAAATCATCAAACCATTAAAAATGTCATGGGATATTATCGCACACTTGTCCAACCATGTCATTTTATTGCGTGATCGGAAGCCATGCGACACTTAGGACAATGAGGGACTGTATGTTGAGCTTTACGAATTTTTATATTGATTTTTGCTTTTAAGCCGTTTGGTTTTTAGTGCCGTATGACTTGAAAGTTGTTCGAAATGACATGTCTTAGAAGCCATGTGACGTGTTTTCAGCAAATTTTAGCGCGCATGATCGAGCCATACGGTTTTTTAGTACCGGTCACTTGAAAGTCGTTTGATTTTCAAAATCATACGACTTGAAAATCATTTTATTTCTAATTATGTAATTTTATTTATTTATTCATACTATATAATCACAATATAGATAGATTACATAAAATATACTATATAAATATATACAACATTTTTATTGCCACACGACTTCCGAGTTTTGTGGTTTCTATAGCCACAGGGCAAGTATTGCATGTGGCAATAGTGACTATTCAAGTGGCATGCATGCACCAATATTTCCACTCGGCAGTGTGAAAAGTGATTAATTTAAGTTATATATATGTCTAGATTGCATGATATGCCTTGCGTAGAGCATATTTAGCCGACAAATATGCCCACTCAAAAATGGTCAATCAGTCTAGACCATGCTACATGCCTTGTAGAGAGTATCAGTTGGTCGATAAATATGTCCACTCAAATGGAAAAATTATTGATCCATCTAGATCGTGCGACATATCTTGTAGAGAGTATTAGTTGGGCGATAAATGTCCATTCAAATGGAAAAATTACCGATCTATCTAAACCGTGCGACATGTCTTGTAGAGAGTATTTGTCAGCCGATAAACACGTCTACTCAAAGGTAAAAATTATCGATAAGTCTAGACCGTGCGACATATCTTGTAGAGAGTATTAGTCGACTGATAAATATGTCTATCAAGTACACACATTTGGTTGACGATTTTGAACAAATTTGTGAATTCATGTATCCAACTCGTTTAGCGTGCCAACTTTCACTACTTAAAACTTCATCATTCATTTCTCAAGTAACTTGGGTAGATTTCAAGGAGCCGTAAGGATTTTAGTGAGTTTCTCTCTTCCATTCTTCGTGTTCTTGCCTTATTCTTGAGTGTTCTTCAAACATTGTTTCAAGTTCTTTAGCTGTTGCATTGATTGATCATAGAATGAGGTTGCTAGTGAATAGTTGTTTTTTTATGAAAATGGATTGGAGTGATTATTATGATGTTCCGTACGGAATTCCGATCGATCATTTCCCAAGCGAGGTGGAAGTAGGTTTACCAATCCAAATGAAAACCCCTTACTAGACAATTCTACCAGTTTGGATTGTCCAGATGGGCTAACATTAGTGGGGCTTGTTGGTGGTTCGGGGATTTGCTCATCTTATGCGATCGATCCAGAAAGTGTAGGTATTAATATTGATCCGACCGATCTAGATCTTGACGGTGGCTATTCAAGATATAATTTTTATGAACATAGCTGCCAAGCACTATGTTCATAAAATGTTTACTAAGAACATACCGAACAAGCTGACGGAGATTAATTTGATAAAAAATCTGGATGCCTATGGTATTCCAATATCTGTTCAACTTCGTACACCACGATCCCATGAAAGAGTTTCATAGAATGTCCCTGGTTGGACGTTTTTCTATGAGTTGACATTTTAAGATGGCTTTCGATTTTCGATTCCTCTCATGGTTTGGATGGTGCTAAAATATTTTGATATTGCACCATACAACTCATTCCTACTCTTGGCGATTTTTCTTAGCTCGCCAAGTCCTGATTGTGTCGTACGATATCTCATTTGGCATGTTGGAGTTACTGTACGGTTACTTTATAAAGGAGCATGACGGTGAGAAAGGCCGATTTTCCTTAAATGTAAGGGAAAATACTGATCGATTGATAGTTTGACTTTCCTTGGGAGATAAGGTTGGAAATGGTTTTATTTTCTCGCATCAGGGATTCGACTGGGAAATAACTGTTTCTCTTTAGCATGGTCAAGCGATAAGCTTTGTAGATCGCTTACTCTCAACGTGCTTTTCTGATTCAAGGTTTTTATTTCATTTTCTTGCAGATCTTCATATCGACATACAGTCCGTCGGAGGCTTGTTTATAAAAGAGCGAGTTTCTAAGATCTTAGCAAAACCTAAGGATCAAATGGACTACCGATTTCTTCTGTCTTTAGAGGTTCTTTCTTCTAGTGGCTTGTGGGATCATACTTCAGCAGAAGCATGAGGTATTCTTTCCGATTTCCCAAGACATAAATCCCTATTATCATGATAAAGAAACGTATGGAAATTCTTGGTAGTGATTTTCATTTGATCATTTCACTTAACTTGACTAAACATGAGATTGTAGATCGAATCATATCAAGAGTGGTAAGGTCTTCGCTTGATGCTTTGGAAATGAGAAAGGTGAAAGAAAAGTCTAAGAAGTTTTCTCATCTTACAATGCTAACTGACACTCTAGTCCTATCTGATGATTTCTCAAGCCAGACTGAGCTATCGATGCTCCCTCTCCATCGATCCTTAAATGCAGTCATCCAGAGCCATTGTTAGCAGACGATGATTCGATCGTGCTTGCATTTCCCTTCGATTCATCTGCATTATCTAATCTGATGGTGGTGGTGCTTGGCAATGGTCCATTATTTCCTGAAGACTGGACGCGCTATGAACAACTTGGTCCAGTAAAGGCAGCCGAGAACACAATGGCTCAGATTTTCCGGGTATATTATTTTTTTTATATTTCATTATAGATGACCCAATCGGTTGATGCAAACTTATATAGTTGATTCCAGGGTCTACAAGATGCCATTTTTGGGAAAATGAAGCTATTAGACAGGCGAGAAAGGTACGTTCATTATAGGATGCAAATACTTCATTACGTAGAGAATTCGAAAGTTTGAGGGTTGGGAAGAAAGATGCTGACTTAGTTGCTGGAAAGACAGTAGATGAGCTAGCCGAGATGATTCGTGAGAAGTTTGTGTTGAGGAAGGAGCTTACAAACTTGAAGAAATCTTCTGGGGCTCAGATCGCTTCTCTAGAGGATAGTCTAGAGAATTGCTAGCTGGAAGTTGAAATAGCCACTAGAGCCTTTCTTATGAATGATTATAAGAAAGGTAAACATGTTAGTTGGGATGTGGACAAAACGATTGCTGATTATGCTGAAATGTGCAAGATGCTTGGTATGTCAAACATGGTAGAAAAGTAGCCCAAAGTTGGGACTGCGTCTGGCGAGAGAGTCCAGAATGTCAATGATTGGCATACCTAAATTCCCGTGGTAGCACATTTTCCAATTGTGCTTCTCGGCTAGCATTTTCTTTCGGACTTATGTATCAGTATTGAACTTATGTCTTTCTAAATTATGTAATATGTAGATATATTGGGGTTGTGTACTAAAACTTGATGAAATATTGAACTTTAGAATCTTATTCGAAGTACAAAAATGTATTATCATAATGTTCAAATAGAAATCGTACTTACTTCCCAATTTAAAAGATAGACTCATAAATGCATTTTTATAAAGGATTCGATTAGTCCGATCCATCCGCTTTGATAGGTAATGTTATTGGTCGGCTTGAAGGCTATTCCAGTTCGAAGGCAACCGAGTCTTCGTTCAGATTGGCATAATGGTGATGGTAGGACCAAACTTGTCCAAATGGCTTGAAAGCAACCATGTGGTCTACTTCATCTAGATTGCTTGATAGAGTCAACGTGGCCATCTTTATCGACCAACTTCTAGATTCCAAATAATTTTTGGTGTTTGTATGAGATCTTTATCCCCTAAGTTCGAGGCTTTCCATGTCCACGTTGATGAGGAAAGTCTTAATCTTCGATGAGTGATACCCTTTTCTACTTGGTGAATCTCTTGAGAGTAAAGACAAGTTAGGGTTGCTGAGAGCATTTCTGCCATTGGCTCTCCGATGCTTTAGTTAGAGTAGATCCCGACGGTGGTAAAAAAATTTAAAAGAAAAATTACAAACTCAGTAAGGAAACAATGATGATGTCATGTGATAGAAGAGTGGCATGCTTTGTTTGGTTTCATTTGGCTCGCTCGAAACTTTGTCATTGATTATCTTGAAAGCGGAGAAAGGTTAAGACCTCCAATGGCAATTCTGCCATGGATTCTCTGATGCCTAAGTCAGTACAAATTTTGAGTGAAAATGAAAATACAAGAAATAAAAAGAGTTTTAGAAGACTTAGAAATAATATTTGTGAAGATGAATGGCATTTCAGCTATTGTTGATATCTCTATCGTTTAGAATGTGTAGCTTGTAGGCTCCTTGTCCAAAGACATTCGTGATTAGGTATGGTCCTTCCCGATTTGCTGCAAGCTTTCCTGCATCTGCTTCTTTGGTGTTTTGGAATACTCTTCATAGCACACACTCGCCTTCTTTGAATGTTCTAGTTCTTACTTATTGGTCAAAGTGTTTGGCAATTTTTTGTTGATATGCAGCTTTACGAACTAATGCTCTTTCTCTTCGTTCATCCGCCAAATCTTAACTCAATTACACAATTTAACTTGGTTCTGCTCATAGGTTGTCCATTCATACCAAAATATTGGAGTGTTTGTTTCTACAGGTATGACCGCTTCCATCCCGTAAGCTAATGAGAAGGGAGTTTCATATGTTGGTGTCCGAACGATGGTGCGATAGGACAAAAGGACTCCAGGTAACCAGTCTGCCCATTTTCCCTTGGCTTCACATAAATTTTTCTTTAACGTTTTCATGATAGTCTTGTTGGAAGATTCAGATTGACAGTTGGCTTGGGGATACCGTGGAGTGGAGAAGTTCGGCTTGATATTCCACTATTTGAAGAAATTTTGAAACCCAATGCTAATGAATTGTGACCCATTGTCAGTGACTATTTCTTTTGGAACTCCAAACCTACATTTCACATTTTTCTAGACAAATTGGATAACTTTGCGATCACGTACCTGTGATAGTATCCCGACTTCAATCCACTTCGTGAAATAGTCTGTGACTGCTAGTATGTAGACTCGATATCCTGGAGCAATTGGAAGTTTTCCGACAATGTTCATCCTCTATTTCATGAAAGGCCAGGGTGAATGAATGGGATTGAGCCATTCGGGAGGGAGGTGTGAGACATTGGCGTATAGCTGACATCGGTCATACTTTTTAACATGATTAAAAGAGTCGGCCCGCATTGTTGACCAATAGTACCGAGTGGTAAATACACGGTGCGCCAAGCTTTGGGCTTCTGAGTGATTGCTACATTTCCCTTCGTGAAGTTCGAATGGGACATATTCGACTTCAGCGTTGCCGATGCATTGGAGATAAGGTACAAATAATGATCTTTTACACAGCTTACCATCTATAATACAAAATCCGGTAGCCTTAACATTGGTTCGTCAAGCTTCATTCTTGTAGGGTGGCAATTTGTCGTTTTAGAGGTAACTAACAATCGGCGTCATCCAATATTGCTCTTTCATTAAATGAAAACTTTTGGTTTCGACCGACTTTCGAATTGTCGGCCATTGCAAGTAGGCCACTAGGATGACCTTGATTTGTTTCGTATTCATAGCTGCTCCAAGGCTGGCTAGCGCATCAGCTTGGACGTTTTCGGTCCGTGAAACATGAGTGATGTGGAACTCATCAAAATTGCTGCAGAGTCGTTTGACTAACTCTAGGTAAGATGTCATCTTTACATCTTTGGCTAGAAATGTGCTTTGGATCTGGTTTACAATGAGCCGAGAATCACTACAGACATTTATTCAACTGACTCCTATTTCAATTACCAAGATCAGTCCGATAATGAGTGCTATGTATTCTGCCTCATTGTTAGTTGCCTTAAATTCACACCTGACCACCTATTCTATCTACTCTCATTCTGGTGATGTTAAGATGATGCCGAGGCCTACACCATTGATGTTGCTTGACCCATCCACGTGTAGCATCTATGTGCCCATCATTGGTCCGTCCATTAAACAAAGAAGTTCTTTTGGGGCTAGGACCTGAGAGGTAAGAGCAAAATCAATGCTGAAATCTGCAAGTACCTGAAATTTAATAGCAGTACGGGGTGCAAAGGAAATATCATATTCACTTAATTCGAAGGCCATTTTGGTTAGTCACCCGGATAACTCAGGTTTGTGGAATATCTATTTCAGCGGTAAGGATGTTATAACAACTACTGAATGGCTCTAGAAGTAAGGCCTTAGCTTTTGAGCTATGCTAACAAGTGACAGAGCTATATTTTCCAGTTGGCAATAGTGGGTCTCTTCATCTAATAATGTCTTGCTAGCATAGTAAATGGGGAGTTGATTTCCTTCTTCTCCAAGAACCAAAATTGGACTTACAGCCATCTCCAATACCGCCAAGTACTTGTAGAGTCATTCTCCATCTTTTGGTTTTGACAAGAGGGATGGTGAAGTTAAGTATTGTTTAAGTTGCTGAAGCGCTTCTTCACATGATGGAGTATATTCGAAAGTTTTGTTTTACCTCAATATGTTATAGAATTAATGGCATTTCTCGAAAGATCAATAGATGAACCCGTTAAGAGATGCAAGTCTTCGAGTAAGCCTCTGAATGAACTTCCTTAATGCAAGTTGGAGATGGAATGTTAATGATTGATTGGATTTGATCCGAATTTGCCCCAATTCCCCGCTGGGTTACTAAGTAACTTAAGAACTTGCCAGAGGATACTCCGAATTCACACTTAGACGGATTGAGTTCATGTTGTACTTCTTTAGAATATTGAAATATTGCTTCAGGTGGTCTATATGTTGCTCTGCAATTAAGGATTTCACCAGCATGTCATCGATGTAGACTTCCATGGATTTTTCGAGTTGATCAACGAACATATGATTCACTAGCAGTTGATATGTTGCTCCAGCATTCTTGAGCCCGAACGACATGACCTTGTCGCATAACGCTTCTCATTCTGTCATGAAAGAGGTTTTCTCTTGGTCAGTTAGATGCATCAGAATCTGGTTGTAACCGGAAAAGGCATCCATAAAGTTTCGAAGCTCATATCCAGTTGTCGAGTCGATCATCATATCGATATGTGGAAGTGGAAAGCCTTCCTTTGGAAACGCCTTGTTCAAGTCTGTTTAATCGATACAGACTCTCCACTTTCCATTCTTCTTTTTCACAACGACGACATTAGCGAGTCAGTCTGGATAATAGACTTCTCGTATGAAGCTAGCCTCTATAAGTTTTTGTACCTCTTCATTGATAATGCGGTTTCGGTCGGAAGTGAACTTTTTTCACTTATACTTAGGGATCAACATTAAATTTGTGTGTCATTATCTCTGGGTCAACACTGATCATGTTTGTGTGAGACCAACCTAAATAGTTATGGTGTTCGATGAGAAACTTGATAAGGCATTGCCTGAGCGTTGGCTCTAACCTTGCCCCTACTTGAGTTTTGTGTTCTGGAAAGTCAGGGTGGATATGTACTTTATCCAGTTCTTCCACATCCGAATGGTCTGAGGTGACGAGCTGTAATTGCTATAAAGGACATTGGTCAGAGCGAAGTGAATTCTAGTAGCAATTTCTAGAATCCCTTTGGTCCCGATGAATCTACCTTATTTCCCATTTGGTAGGAAAATAGAGTACTTGATGAAATGTCGATGGTACAACCTTCATTTCATGGATCCAAGGTCTCCCCAAGATAACATTTTATGCTGATGGGCTATCTATTAAGATGAATTGAGTGTGGAGGTTAACTCCTTCTGCATAAATATGCAGTACAATCTCACCAAAAGTGTTCTTTTGTTCACCACTAAAACTGATTAGCACTGTCGTCCGGTGAGTAATTTTTCTCTGGAATCCCCATGGCCTTAACGGTTTCCAAAAAATGTATGTTTGTACTATGTCATTATCTATCAAGATGCGCTTGGTCAAGCAATTGGCGATGTTCAGAGATATGAACAAAGCGTCATGATGTGGATTGAGTAGTTGCGTAGCCTCAGAGGTCATAAAGCTAATGATCTGTGGTGAGTCTGACTCGCTTACTTGGTATAGACTCGGGCAAAGATAAGTTGCTCGACACGCATGTCTCAGTACCGCTGCACTTGTTATCTCGCTAACTTCTGACCCGCCGGTGATGAAGTTAATAGTCCTATCATGTGTTGGCGCGACCGCTAGACCTGAGCCTTACTTACAATGTGATTGTTGTTGTTGTTCGGCGACATTCTCTTTTTCATTTTCAGTCAGAAGGTTTGTGAGGTGTCCATGCTTCAACAGCTCTGCCACTTTCAATCTTAGGACAATGCAGTCATCTATTCGGCGGCCGTGGTTTGCGTGAAACTCACACCACTTAGTCTTGTCACATTGGTCACTAGAGCTTCTTATCTTTCTGGGCCAATTTACTGTGTCACCCATCTCATTCAGCACGACAATTAGTTATGCTGGTCCGATTAAAAAGGTTGTGTTCAAGGATCCCAACATTTGTCCTTATACAAGGGCGATCAAATGGTTTGGGCAGCTTTCGCCGCTTGGTGTCCCTCCTATCTGGAGGGGAACAAGTACTTGTCATTGCGGCTCTTCTTTAGGGGGTTGTCGTCTGGTATAATTGAAGTTAACATCATCATCATCCTATTTAATCTTGGCCAAGGCTTTAGTCAAGACATCCTCCATTGTACTACATGGGTATTTGGTCAGTTCTTTATACAAATCAGTATCCGAGAGGAGCCCCTTTCGAAAAGCAGAAACAACAGTTTGTTGGTTGCAACTAGGAATGGAAACTTTCTCCCGATTGAATTATTCGACAAATTCACGAAGTGATTCTCTCCTCCTTAGCACTATATGATAGAGATCATTGGACCGCTTCTCAAGTTTTCTGCTGCTTGCAAACTGCTCAACAAAAGTATTAGTTAGTTGTGCGAACAACGATATATAATTATTAGAAATGTTTGTATACCACTCTAGGGTCGACCCTACAAGACTGGAGCCGAACCCTTTACACATGCAAGCCTTACGAAGGTCTCTCGCTATAGCAGCAATAAACATTATTTGTGTGTATCGAGCTATGTGGTCATCTGGATCAGTCGTCCCGTCGTAAAGTTTCATGTTCCGTCAACAAATGAAGAGTCGACGAAACAATTGTCTGCACTCTTTTTGATTAATGTAGGCATCCCAGGGATACGTTAAACCATGTCTTCAATCGCCGCTAACTTTCGTGTGAACTCTGGATCTTGTCCATTGGTAAGCTGTGGTTGTACATCTTCCGACCCTCCATTCAGCGGTGTAGCAAATTGGACATTTGAACCAATGGTCCTAGATCCATTTTGGTCGAGTGAATGCGTTGGCCTAGAGGGAGTATGGGAACAGCACGAATGTACCAAAGTCGGATCCGACGCCAATGATTCCACCCTTTCTTGAAGGTCTCAATTCTCCACACGGATTGCGGCATTCTCCGCCTCTAGTCTCTCCAATTTTAATGAATGCTTTGTCAACTCGAAAGAGTCCACGAAAGATTTTAAAAGGACACCGGTGTGGTACCGGCCAAAGATCTTTCGACGGTCAAGTCAGTAAAGCTTATCAAGGATTATATGAATGCTAGACCAAAAATAAGAAGAAGAAACTTAGACTAGAGTAGTTTTTTCTTATTTACCTGAACGTAAGACTGATCACATAATTTATAGTAGTGGGATAACCGCCTAGGTGGGATTGACGAGGACTTTGTGAGATTTTCTGATTGGTTGGAGCTGAACCTGATAAGATCTATTCGGTTGAGATACCAAAGCTGTTTTCAGATAACTTCTACTTGATTTGATCAAATTATAGAGTGATTTATCTTAAAGATAAATTATCATGGGTTTCGAATTGACACGTGAGTCTTGGACCGTGCATTTGTCCCGATCGACATATCGAACTGAACCAAAGATGGCGCGTTTATCAAGTGGACCATCTATGGGACTTACTTTTTGACTTGAGTCGTTTAGGCTAGCGGAACAATTTTTACCACCACTCGTACTAGGCGAAACAGTATTAATGCTGCACCTTAGATGACGAAAGTTTACTAATCGAAAGTATCACTAACTTACGCTTTTGATCCGAGCAGCATGAATATTGATATCTACTATTACTAACGGGATAGGCGAAATTGATGCTTTGTGAAATAAAATTGAAGTCGAGCCATTTAACTACAAATAAACTAAAATTTAGTGATTAAGTGCATTTTTTACAATTATTTATATTATAAATATTTTTGGTCAAATTATTTTACATGTTTTATGGAAATGACAAATATTATTAACTTATTTAGCAATTACAAGTCAGAGCTGAACGTGCATTGCACGTTATTTTAAAATATTTTATAAGTCCTATAAATGTAATATTTGGTACCAATTTGTTGGGAGGATTTGATGAGTTTCAAACGAATTAAAGAAAATAAAATTTAGGATGTAAATTTAAGAGAATAAATTGTACTCTTAAAAATCAATTTCATTGGTTCAATTTTTTTTGTGATGATGAAATACTACAAATGAACAACATTTTTATACCATTTGAAACTTAAGAATTAATTATGGATACATGAATTTAAACACTGATTAAAATTTTTAGACACATAAATATAAATAAATTCATTTATATAGATCAAGATTCATTGAGTTTAGAATAATGTGAATGTTCATATTAATTAATTGAGAATTAATAACACGAGATTAATATATGTGAATGATTTTGTAATATTTATTACATATTGAAAAACGAAAAGTAAGGTATTATTGAAATAATTTAATCGTAATAAGGTTAAAATCGTCCAAAAAAAAAATTCTTACTTGTGATATTTTAATATATTATAGATTTATATTTTTATAATTACTAGTTGTCTACC
>CAIGRP010022195.1:0-15735 GCA_903798385.1 Fraxinus cuspidata | reverse complement strand
TTTGTTATAATCAAAACAAGTGGAACTATATTGAATCATATGTCAACATTTTTCAGAGGTAAAATTGCGAAATTTTTTGATTTCATATCCCTTGTAAAATTTCTTAATAAAATGATGTAAATTATATTAAGAAATTCGCATCGCAAAAATAATAAATATTAACAAAATAATTGAAACATTTTAAAGAAAATACGAGTTAGATGCCTTTTTTTAAGAAGCACGTATGACGCAATTTTAACTATTTTGAATGTCTGTTTGGATCACTTGGTATGCTTATCATGTAGTTCTCGAAACGACGTAAGCGATTTGTGAATTCGGATAGCGTTCGATCATTAAAGAATTTTTGAATTTAGAATGTTATTGAAATTTTCGAAATACTAGTTTGGAACGGTCTACTTTGACAAGTCGTAATGTTGGCTAAGATTGGCCATTTCGCGTGCTATTAATGACGTAGAAAACGAGGTCGTGAGAACTTAGAAATGATATTAAGAATGAATTATTTTAGCTTCATTTGCATTCCGTAATGACTTCAAAAATTGAGACAGAAATATATAAAATTTAATAGTCGTAAAAAAAGTTGGGCCCAAAATATATTTAACACTGTTGCGTGATTCAATGCTATTTTAGCACCGTTGGTCTATAACACTAATATAAGTGGCGGTACTGTAACATTAAATTACAGATTCAATTAAATAAATCACATATTTTACCTTTAATTGAACATATCGCATAATGCTACATAGATTAGTATTCTAACACAACTAGTGTTAGATAACATTATTCCCTTTTAATTATATGTTAATGAGCAATCAATTCAAACGTGATTTGAATAATTTAAGTTATATAGTATTAAAATTTGTAATTCATTAAATGTGATCGTTGTTAATTAAAAATAGAGTGAGTTTGACTCTCTAAATTTGATGAGTTAAACATACTCTTTATTTTAAAAAATTAAAATAGAGAGTTTATTAAAACTTATTTTTAAGTATTAACTCTTTAAAACATAGATTATTTTGTGTGGTTAGAGATACTCTAAAATGTCAATTTTAACCTTCCCATCAAAGCAATTTTTCAACTCGAGCACTTGCCTTGAATAGGGTTGAGATGATCTTTCTTCACAAATCAAGAAAATCTCATAATTTAAATTTCAACAAGTAATTTCTCTTATTTACTCCATTCAAAAAAATTTTGACTTAGCCCTCGTTTGAGCCTCATTTTTTCCATTAAAATATATTTTTCAACAGTAATTTGACTTCATTTCAACCATAAATTTTTTCAATAAAATAATATTACACGTAAATTCAAAAATTTTTCTTATTTTTTAATCACACATTTTCCATCATAACACTATTATAAAATGAATTTTTTTTTAAAAAAAAATGGGGTTCAAATAATCCATTTGTATTATAAATAAATATGTTTTCTTGTGCAAAAAAATGAATATGAGCTGACACTATCAATTAAGACAATCATTATTTTCAAACTTTTTTTCTATATACTCATTTTCAATTTGACATTCACATAATAAAATATTTTACGCATAAAACTTCTTTTTTTTTGCTACATTTTAAGAACACATTCTCCTAAACATCACTATTCAAAACTCTTTCTCAAATAATGATTGTCAAATATGAGCTAATTTTGAAGTTGGAAGGCTAGTGCGTTACATGAGACGGAAGCATGAGAATTAGGTTGCAAGCAGTAGGAGTCATGGTTGCAAATGAGGAGGAACATATCTCATCGAGGTCGAAACATGGAAATTGATGGTGGTAGTAAGAACAAGAAATTTAAGAAACTTTTAAAATGTTGAGTCAATTAGATATTATCACTGTTTGAGCCATATTAAAATTTTCAATTTCATTCTTCTATTCATTTTCAACTACATATTTTTAATAAAATAATATTTTTTATCACAACAATAACTTTTCCTTCTTTTCAACATACATTCTCCATTAATTTACTATTTCAAAAAAAATTCCTCCAAAATAATGTGACTCAAAGACACTCTATTTTTGTTAAAACAAATTAAAAGACTAACATGAAACAAACATGTAGTTCGATGACCTCCGCTGGAATTTTCTCCTATATTAACTCAGTAAGGAGGGACTTGTCGCTGGTCCAAAACCCTTTCCTTCGTCCCCGAATACACTTTAGCAACCGTTGCTTGATTGCTTCTGGCTTCTGCCATTGACAAGAAGAGTCAAGTTTTTGTTGAACTTCTGTATACTGAAAACCCATAGTGAATAAGCTTTTACACTCGGTTGTTAGCAATCACAATGGCTCCCGATGCTTCTGATGCTCTCGCAGGTTTGCTTTCCTTATGAATATATAACACACTCGTATATACGTGCACGCCTTTTTGAACAAGTATTGATGTTACTTTTCTTTGATTGCAGTGAGAGAAAAAGTTCAGAAGTTCCTAAATGCTGCTCGGACCGGAAATCTGGAACTTCTCAAGAGTTAGCAGCTTGGGATTTTATTTTAAATTATTGTTTCTATTACTTATGCCTTTTTGTTGGATTTTAGATTTTAATTTAATATCTTTCTATAATTATTGTGTGTTTTATTTTCTTATATAAAATAGAATTGGCCATAAACCTTGATGATGGAAAAGGGTTGGCCCACACAGTAGCTGATGTTAAGGATGCTAACAAGAGAGGGGCTCTGCATTTTGCTGCGAGGGAGGGCCAGACTGAGGTGTGCAAGTACTTATTGGAGGAGTTGAAGCTTGATGTCAATACGAAAGATGAAGATGGTAGTTATTTAATGCCACATATTTTCTCCATTAATTTGGTAGAGTTATTAAGATTCATTTTTTATAAGTGTATTGCCCCTGTTTTTGTTATATTCTTATAATCTTATATGGTACTGCTGCTTGTCTCTTCCATTTCTTGTTAAACTGCAGGTGAGACTCCTCTTATCCATGCAGCCAGGCAAGGACATACAGCCACTGCCAAATACCTTATAGAATGTGGTGCTGATACTGCTATACCAAGTGAATTGGGGGCCACTGCTCTGCATCATTCTGCGGGAATAGGTACAATGTCTGCCTCTTCCTCCTTTGTTTTCCTGTTGAAAATATGAGATCATATTATTCCTAGATACACTGAGGTAAATGCAAGGGATAAAGAAGAGTCGAATTTGGTGTTAGTTTAAGTTCCACTGTGAGAACGTGGAGTATGCTTTTGCCTATGCATTTTTACTTTTATATGGATTAGATTTCCTTGCTACAATTTTTTTCTTTGAACTCCATCCCTTAAATACATGATATCCTCATTCCTGAAGCACATGCTTATCCAATTGAATACTGTCAATAGAGTGGCTTTAATATTGATTGTACTGAAATTTTTTGTCCCAGTAAGTATGATGGTATGGACCGCCTTTGAAGTCACTCTTATTTGGTATTGATTTGTATGTCGTATTTCTTATTTTCATTTAATTCCCAAGTTCACATAAGCATCTCATATATAGCACGATTTGTGAACTCTGACAATGTTTTTCCTTAGCTGGTTAAATGTCTGAAAAAAGGAGGGCTGCAAAAGGTTGATAGCCAATAGCCACTTTATTTTGTCACATATGATGGCATGAATCTTTATAAACATTTGAATTGAAAAGTAAAGCATAAAGAAAAAAAAGTAAAGAAATAATATTGTTTTTGTCAGCTTATCCTAGTTTTGTGAAAAATATGTAGACGTGTCCATGCTTCCAAGAAATATGATAAGCAGAGATTGTAACACGATGTAAATGGGATAGCTAGTTGCATTAGAACAAGAATGTACAAATGGTAGTTAAGACTAAATGAGAACTCAATAGAAATGTAGGCGGGTCATTTCTTACGTTGACCTAAAGAAAATCCTATCCATAATAGTGATGCAATCTTAGAATTTGTTGGGAAAGGAGAGCTGGACCATAACTAAAATAACTTGATGTGGGTTCTTTGTATCTTCTAATTGATATAAAAATGAACCAAGTGGTGTGGCGTAAAAAGCTTCATGTAGTCGACTTAAAGTTTCTTTTTTTTGTGCTGTCAAGCTTCCCTTGGAAAGAAACCATATTTCAATTGCTTTCTTATTCTAATATTAAGCTAATCATGAGATATGTACATCTGATCATATTATTGCCGTATTGTCTATATCTTGACTTTGACCTTCACCATGGTCAATGCAAAGTTCTTAAGATTTGTTTTAAGCTTTTGATATATGTCAGTTGTAAAGTTGCCTTCCAGTTTTAATGGTTTTACATCCTTGCTGGCAGGAGATATTGAGTTACTGAAATTCTTACTTGCTAAGGGTGTAAATGTTGATTTACAAAGGGATGCCGGTACTCCACTTATATGGGCTGCTGGTCATTGCCAGCAAGATGCCGTCAAATTGCTACTAGAACATAATGCTAACGTAAGTTAACATTCTACTCTATAGATGTTTTTGTGGGGATGTTAACTACTTTATCTTTTCCAATAATATCACGCAGTCCACATAGGGGAACCTAGACCATACCTCAAAGTCCAAAGGAGATATATTTTAGGGGATGTTAAACTACTAATGGGTAAAAAATTAGATGAATGATGAGAAGATATGCATATAGCTAATAATCTCATCTGCCTCCTGTTAAACCTGCCCCATAACAGCCTTGCAACATCACTATGTAAAATAGATGGTCAACACATTTCAAATTCTTTTTAAACAATTACTCATTGTGAAGAAGAAAATCAGTTTGTCTTTTTATACAGACATTTCTAGCTGTTATATTTATTAAGTTTCTAAAACTATGTAGCAATCTTCATATTATAGTCATATTCTTGTACATCATCTCAGTATGGAGAAGTATGTGACAGTCATCAGGTTTTGCCGTGACACCAATATACGCTTTCTCATCTATACACTTGTATGTCACGAGATCTTCCTGTGTCTCGTCAACAGATGATTCTTATAAATTTTGACTGGATTCTTTGGAACCTTCTATCCTTTATCCGTTTCGAAAGGATTTGTAGCTTTTTCCTTTTTTTTTTCCCTTTACTTTTAGATATTTGATTGTGTCTAATCTGCAAGCACAAAATTCATTAGTAGTATTGATGCAACCCATGTAGCAATGGTAGCTACGAAACCTACACAAGATTCATTCAACCTAAGAAAGCTAAGAAATCAATGTTTTAAGCTTGATTTAAAAAAATGGTGAATCAAGGAACCAATACAATTGCCAACAATATGTTGACCCCGCGATTACAAGACTCAAGAATTTAATTCGATTTTGTTTGAACGCCACAAGAAAATATTTTTGATAAGTTTACAATTAGCTCGATGAAGAACAAGAAGAAAGCAATATGTCTATTAATTAATCTCTTAATAAATTGTGTATTTTACAATGAATAGAATAAGTCATATTTATAGGGAACCCATAAAATCTAGTTAAAAACGGAATTTAAGTCTTAAAGGTATCAAATATATACCATACAAGAGTTTTAACTAAAATAGAAAATTACGCGAAAATTGAAAAATCGCGTCCGAAAATACACTATGCGGTCGCATAGGTCAATAAGATGCCCTCACTTTGGTCACGGTATGGTTACACGCGGTTGCACTTCTCATATGGCTATGCGATTGCCTCCAGGTAGTCCAACTTGTTTTTGCTCCCATGCCTAACATAGAACTTGGTCTTTGGCTTGTTAACTTCACCTTCCTGGACTCCCTAGTTCGAACAAGTGAATTTATGGCTTCATTGACTATTTGATTTTGAATTTATCCTTAGCTTCTTCTCAACATATATCGAACCCTCATAGTTTGTTGCCTTCCTGGGATCACATCATCGACCCCCTCTTCGAAAGGTCGATCTCGAATCTGTATTGCATCAGAGAGAGCAAGATAAGAGACAACTAAAATGTAAATTATCACAAACTTACCTTGAAGATCCAAATTGTAGCCATTGTTTTCAATTCTTGCAATGACATGGAATGTCCATCTCCTTGAGGATGAAATCTTGACCTTCTTTGCAATCGAACAAGCCATTTTTGCTGAAGCACCCAAACCCAATCTCTTGGTTCGAATACTTTACGCCTCTTCCTTTTGCGACCTTGAGATGCATATAATTCAATCATTTGCTTTCCACCTAAGTTACCACTTA
The DNA here is from genome assembly GCA_903798385.1 of Fraxinus cuspidata. Lineage (NCBI taxonomy): Eukaryota > Viridiplantae > Streptophyta > Magnoliopsida > Lamiales > Oleaceae > Fraxinus > Fraxinus cuspidata. Next base: position 9,618 of record CAIGRP010022195.1, on the reverse strand, counting down.
CAATAATATAACAGTTAAATGAATTAAACCAAACAAAGTTAATGGATTTAAACCATAAACCATATCAAATCGTGTAGTACAAGTAGTAGAGGATCTAAATTAGTTCCCAACATATTCCTTAGAGGCGAACCAAAATAGTTAGACTTCAAGATTAAAATATAAATTCTCATGCCTCAAATCGCCAACAATGCACTTCAAATGTCTTTCATGCTCAATTAATTTTATGCAACATACTAGAATATCATTAACTAGTAAATTATTGACTATGTATGTATATAACAAATGACTTATTACTCTCATAGAAATATTAGATGCATTAATATATGTAAAAGTATATGCTCCATGTGAAAAAAATATTACTATGTGCTAGACCATCATCTAACCTATGTATGGGGTATTGATTCTTTACCATGCCATAGTGGAATGCTTCTCCTTCAATGCTCATTAAATTCTCCAATTGCGTCGAATCAATTGGATACTCAATGGGTGGTATCCCACTAAATAAGTCTTTATGGAACGAGTTTTTGAGTTCTTGCAATAAATATCTAAACTCCTTGGTGTGTCTTGTGAACCTTACACCTCAATGCTTAAAAATTTGCATTCGCGCCTTCAGGCTTTTTCTCTGTGCCTCAAATTGAGGCTTGCCTTGGTGAACCATGATAAAATTATCAATTTAATCTATTGTTTGATATTATCAAATCCATGTATTAAATCAATCTTGGTTGAAGGTTCACATTGCGGGATGGAACAATGTAAACTCCTTCATCTAGTTTATTATTTAGACCTCCTAGATATCTAAAATTAGCCAATCAATGAAATAACCTCCACACCAAATGAGGTCCTCACATTCTGGATCTATTATTTATAATGATTTTATCCTAGTATATCCTACTCATTGATGTAAATAGTTTATAGATTATGGTGTTACTGATTAAACAAGGATAATGTCTGATAGGAAAGCCATCATATGCTATTGAGTCTTCTTTTGCAGCCAAGATGCCAGGAATATACCAACTTTGTCGGTTATGTCATCTTTGTAATCCCTTTTATAGTGGAAGATTGTGCAAGTCCTAGATTGGAAATGATGTTTGTTGATATCCGACCAGCGATCTCATTAAAAACAATTTGTTATATGCATTAAGCTCATGCTAAATTAAGGTAAGGTATTTGAGTTCAGCTCGTACTAATGACTATCGTTATTTGAGGAGACGTAATGATTGGAGATTCATTCACTTTGCTTTAGGTGTAAGCCAATATAACAAAAAAAATTCTGATCACCCATTTTGAGAATAGTCCTATGTCCAGTAAAATATTAAAAATTGTATATCTCATAGACTCTCTTTGTAAATAGTCCACTGTCCCACCAACTGAAATAAAAGTCTCTCTTTATTTTTCTTTTGATTGTTTGCACACTTTAAACTATTCTATTATGAATTTTGAAGTTTGTTTATGATTTATTAAGAGCATATTTTGCATTTTAATAACTATTTGACATTTTTTTAGTTTAAGCCTCAAAATGCGTTGAGGCTTATGCCTTGCCTCAAACACCTCAGTACCCAATTATGCATTTTTAAAAATTCATTTACATTATAATCTGAAATATGTTAGTATGATCAAATGAAAAAAATGAACGTACTGTAAATATATTTTCCTTGAAGTGCAATTTCGAAATTTTTTTCCCTAACATAACTGATTTTATTCCATTGTTTTCTTTCTTGCACGGTGAGTTAAATCAAAGAACACGTGCATCACATTTTTTTTTTTTCAATTTGAATACTGGTTGTACTTGTGTATTATGAGTTTATTACCCCCCTCCCTTTTTTGCAGCCTGATGCTCAAACTGAAGATGATATTACTCCTCTACTATCAGCTGTTGCAGCAGGTTCATTAGCATGCTTGGGGTTGTTAATCAAGGTTAACAATTTTACTTTCTATTCCTTATTAGTGCATTGCTAATATGGATGCTACCATCTATTATGCTGTAGCTAGCATTCTGTAGTGGGCTGCTGGCAATTTGATATATTGTCTACATTTACCACCAGTAATGCTCCATGGCCCATGCATTCGCCTTTTTATCCCTTCTATTTTTACTAATGTATGCATCAGTTTTTACTCATCAACCTCTATAAAGGATCATTCTATTTCTTGGGCATTTGATCTCCTGTTAAATTTTTTTTTGGTTTGATCGCATGAACAGATGAACTTAATGTTTTAAATGATACTAGTTTTAATTGGAATAGAATATGATACTCTTCAGTAAATGTTCAGTTGCAACCAAGAATAGTTTCCTGTGATTTTATATTCAGGACACGCATGACTTGCAAGAGATTTGTTCCCCAATCCATGGAAGTAAAAGAAACCATGTTTTTCTTTTATTAATTGAAAAAATATTTAAAAGGGATCTTGGCTTAGAGTTATGCTCGAAAGCGTAATCTGTCTCATATTGGAACTCAATATTATGCCTATGTTCCGGCTCCATTTTCTTGAAAACACATTTTCCCAAATTTGATTTTCAACCACATATTCTCTTGTGAAATAATTTTACACTTAAACCGAAAACTTTTCTTTACTTTTTTAATTACACATTCTCCAAAAAAATCAATTCTAATATACATTTTTAACCAAAAATGGGGCTCAAACAAGGGCTATATCATTTGTTTCACAAATTTTGTCAACATTTTTCTTTTCTCAAAGTACAAATATTTTCTAGTTCGCTCTTTTTTCAGTGTTATCACTTTGACGACTTCTTCTTTTTATTTCAAGATAAGTATATTCATCTGCAAGAAAGCTATGAGCTTCAAGTGAGGAGAATGTTTTCATTGTTTGCCCATATGCTTCTTAGGCACAAGCTTATTGCAGGGATCTGTTGAAATGTCTCTCTGTGGTCTTTCTTTCTTAATCCTATATATGTCATTAATATTAAAACTTTAATATCTGATAGCTGTTTGGCTAAAATGAATGTTCTGAAATGATAATCTTTTTGGCTGTTAAGCTGTTAATCTTGCTTTAGAGAATCAGAATGATGATCTTCCTGTTCTTCTTGCTTTTTTTTTTTTTTTTTCACAGACAAGTAAAAATAAAGTCTTTATCTGCTTGTGTTTGGCACAAATTTTTTGACTGATGCTGTTGTTGTGGCACAAATTTTGCGGTATTTTTATCCGAATAATGCTGTCGTTTTGCGTTATATTTGCTAAAAAGATAATGGTAAATTGGTAGATATATTTTATTTTTAGGATATATTAGGTCTCTTTATTCATTCTGGTGTCAGATATACTTTCATCAGGAGCATTGTGTGTCATTATTTGATATTCATGTTATTATCAGATTGAAACTAAGGTTATATCTGATGATTAAACTTCATGCTTCTTTTCTAGTACAACGGATGCTGTTGTGCTTGCTGCAGTTCACTTTAGCACATACTCCGTTTGCACGTTCATCCATGTTGAAAAAAAAAAAAAAACTTCGAATTTGGCCGTTCCATGTGCTTTATTTATCTATTCATTTATCTGTGTTTTCCTTCTTTTATTGTTAAACATACCAAACACGATTTAGGCACACACTTTCTTCTTTTTTAATACAGGCAGGTGCCAATGTGAATATTACTGCTGGTGGAGCAACGCCTCTGCACATTGCTGCTGATGTTGGTAGCCCGGAAGTCATAGACTGCTTATTGCAAGCTGGAGCAAATCCCAACGCCATAGATGAGGTGACCTTCGTAAATTATGTGCACAGATTTTTAATTAAAGATTTCTTTGGTCTTTTGTGTTCACCTTTCAAGTGGAATATCTCTACATGATAAGTCAGAAAATATGGTCACATACCTTTCTTTGATATATGATTTCCCTGCTACTAAATCATAGAGTATTGTGTTTAATATTTTTGGTAGAAAAGACACGTAATTCCTAATCACATATCCCGTTTGCCAAAAAATAGTAAGAAAAAGAGCTTAAAGTGTTGGTTGCTGTTCTATAGTTGTTTTGATCAATCTGCTGCTTTTTTGCTCTCAATTTGAACTGGGACTGGCTGCATGAGCTATAAGTTCCCCTATTATTTACTGCTCAGCTAGCTGATTTCCTTTGGAAATCTTCATCAACATGCATAAGATGTTTATTTTATTGAAAATCTATTTTTCTTAATGATGGAAGGGAAGGAATGTGCTTAATTACACAAAGTTTTTGCATTTACAAATTGTCTTGCATTTATCTCCAAATTTCCCAACTTAGTAAGAAAAAGAGCTTGAAGGGTTGGTTACTGTTCTATAGTGTTTGGATCAATCTGCTGCTTTTTTGCTCTCAATTTGATCTGGGACTGGCTGCATGATCTATAAATTCCCCTATTATTTACTGCTTAGCTAGCTGATTTCCTTTGGAAACCTTCATCAACATGCATAAGATGTTTGTTTTATTGAAAATCTATTTTGTTAATGATGGAAGGGAAGGAATGTGCTTAATTACACAATCTGTCACAAGTTTTTGCATTTACAAATTGTCTTGCATTTATCTCCAAATTTCCCAAGTCTAACAAGATTCCATTAGCTGATGCATGGTGCACAAAGATGGAAATACAAGTTTGTTGCATTTAATGATACAAAGATATGTGCAGTTAGCGTCACTAAATTTTCTATGAAAATGATAATTTTTCCTTGCAGGATGATTTGAAGCCAATACAGGTGGCAGCTTTAAGAGATAACAAGGAGGCAGTTAAGATTTTATTTCCAGTAACTTCGCCAATTGAAAATATTCCAGAGTGGAGTGTTGACGGAATACTTGGACATGTGCAATCTGAAAATGAGAGTAAACAGGTATTCCAGTTCATTATATGCATTGGGTTAGCCTTCCAGAAGATGTTGAACTGTTTTTATTCTGAAAAGCCTCATTTTTCGTTACCTATCTCCGTCGGGGGATAATATCTTGATATTTATATTCAGCCGAGTTGCAATCTGTAATGGTTAAGATTTCCAGTGTTAGGCTGTTCTTAAGTTTGCTTTCACTTGTAAAAGGAGGATCTTTTCATTATAGAGAAGGAGCATAGATTTTAATTGAGCATTCATATAACAGCTCCCAGTTTTATTCAGGGTCTTTTGCACAGTAGCCCTGCTTCTCTCACTTTTGTGTCTCAGGATTTGAGCTTACAAGTTTTTAATAAATAAAAACAGGGAGAAGTAGAAGCTATGAGGGAATCCAACAAGTTGAAGGACATTACAGCTCCAAAGCTAGATTTGCCAGAGGTCTGTCTTTTAATTTTTGTTATACTACATATGAATGGACTATCTGTTAAAGAATAGGTTTCTCTTTGAATTTAGTTTCATATTTCTTTCATTTCTCTGAAATAGTTTTCATTGTCTTAAAGTTTTCTTTATGTGTCTATCCACTTCATTGTTTTTGGTTTGTTCTATGGAACATAATACAAAAAAGCTTAAATATTTGTTCACTTTTCTTGGATCTCTCTCTGGATATGGGGTGATTTAAATTATATTTATGTGTCTACAACAAGACTAGTCAAGATATGATATTGGTTAGAGAAATTTTCATATGCAAAAGGTATTTAGAGTCGGGTAGAGTAATGAATTCGGGTTCGCAGATAGAATGTAGAACATACATTATTTTCTAAGTTGGGTAACTTGTGATTTCGTGATGGACAGACACATGTTTCAAAAGATACTCTCACTCATTATCTTTTAGAAGTGGTGAAAGTTCGGTTAAAAAGATTTCATTGTGACTGGGACGATGGATCATTCATTTTGCAAATATCACGAGGTTATAACTACAGATAGCCTAAATATATAGTACATGCTGGTGCATGATGTGATTATTAACAAATGACAAAGAAAAACTAAAGAGTTTTCTGTTTAATGAACAAGATGGTGGAACATGGGGGTGAAATACAGTTGACTTTCAGGTGTAGTTTTGGACCAAGGATATGAGTTGGTTAGCTTCATTTGGAACATAAGAAATGAGTTATATTATAAAGGTCTAGGGTTTGTCTTTAGGGAGCTAAATGGAAGTTAAGAGGCTAAGTTAGGGATACTTGAATGACAGATTTATATCGTGTAATGTGAATATATAAGTTTATGCTAATGTAATGAAGACACTGACTGTTTTTCATAAATTAAAGTTGTGTAACTTGAAACATTTGAGGCCGAGAGCGAAAATGCGACAATTAATATAGGTAAATTGAAGACAAGAAAAATAGTTGTTGATCGAATTCAACACATTATAGTTAGCTAAAAACCTTGAGTAATCACTCTCTTTACAATTCTTCTGTGTTATATTTCTTAATCTTTTCCCCCTTTTTCTTCTCCTCCTTGAACCAGAATTTTGTCATATATTAACTATACCTGTGTCTTTTCAGAGTTACACATTGATCATAAAACTGCCTTCAAATGCGTCCCTAGCATGTTATATCCTCATATGTCATTGAAGTGTTGTCAACAAGTCCCCTAGAAGTCCCTTACAAGTTTCAGGTGTCCAGAATTTGGATAGAATGCATTGTGACATGTGCTTGTCCTACAAGCTCTGCTGCAGGAGAGTCTTTGTGCTTCGTAGGCATGGAATGATGGTGGGTGAAAAAATGGTTGTGAACAAGGGAATAGTATTCTGATGTACATGCTAAAGTACGTCACTAACAATTATTGTGATTTAACAGCCAAGTGATCCCATTTTCTCTACATCTTGTGAAGTACCTAATTGCTTTCTATTGCTGACCCTTGTTTGAAGTCAGATGATTCCAGTTTTCCTTTTGAATTATTCTCTAACGATTAATTTTCAGGTAACACCAGAGGCCAAGAAGAAAGCTGCTGAAGCAAAGGCAAGAGGTGATGATGCATTTAAGAGGAAGGACTATATGACTGCGGTTGATGCTTATACACAGGTTTGGTTTTTGTTACTTTACTGGCTTTATATATGATTATCTAGTTAGTTAGTTTGTTTGGTTTTTATTTTTTTTCTTCTCTCTATATGTTTTTTACTTTTTATTGCTCAGCATAGAAATTATAAGCTAACCTCCATTACAATCTAAAATCTTCTGTTGAAAACTGTTTTCCTTGACTGGCATGCAGGTCTTAGGTCTTGTGTTTTACAATTTGAGTAATCTTTAATCTAGAGACTATTATACCTGCAGAGATATTAATTGGATACCGCTGCCTTAGGTTAATGAAAAATGTCTATAATCTTGCAGCATGTCTTATAAGTATACATGGGGTTGTTTTCAAGTTCATCTAATGGGGCAAATTTTGGACATTGAGTACAGTTAAAAAATATCAGTTTCTATAAAGCCGAAGGTTTGTAAGGATCCTGGGTGAGAAATACTTGCATGTAGATTAATAGCTTAAAAGCGACTACAATAAAATTAGTGCGGCTTCTGCAAACTGGCAGCAAATACATAAAAATGTCTTAAATGAAGTTATATATGGATAGTTACCAAAAAAAAAAAAAAAAAATTATAAAATATTGATTCCCTTTACTATGTCACATTATGTGTTTAGTGAGAACTCTTCTTTCAATTTATCTGTCTATATAAATAAGAGACCAATTGCAGAGGAAATGGGGGTTGGCATCAAGGAGAATGGCGTGGCATCAAATCATGCTTGATTAATTAGGATATTTTCTACACAAAATTGTTTACTTCTAAACTACAAAGCGAACAATGGAACAAGCTATACATTGTTAATATTGTGTACTTCTATATCTTACACAAGTGCGTAAACGTACACATGCAGTATTTTCTCTGGACTTTTCATGAAAACTACTACCATTTCTATTTAGAATTTGCAACAAAAATGTAGTCGATATGGGCTATCATCATCCGTCACAATGCGAGCTTTTCTTCAACTCGCCTTTACCTTGACTGTGAAGATATTACCTACAGTAATGCTTTTGGGTTACTTATCTACGTAGTTGCTTTCATTTTATGGATTTCAGGCAGCTGATTTCGACCCAACTGATGCTACGTTGTATTCTAATAGAAGTCTTTGCTGGCTTCGTCTGGGCCAAGCTGATCATGCTTTAGCTGATGCTAAGGCGTGTAGGGATCTTAGACCAGATTGGCCAAAGGCTTGCTATCGAGAGGGTGCAGCTCATCGGTTAATGCAGGTAAGCTTCTTTTGTGTGTAGGAATCTGATGGGATTCTAACTGTAAAATTGAAGATTGTTGCAAGTATAAGAGGAACAATGATGTATTTGATTGAAATTATAAAATAAGTACAGACAAAGAAAGAAACAAATAGCCATTTGAGAGGGCTAATACTCTTCACTTCCTCACACTACTCTCTGAAATTGCCTGCCTGATTCCTCCCGCCCCATTCTATATTTATACTCTTCTTGTAACTACTTTGTTCATGTCAGTTGGCATTGTTAACAGAATTATGTTGATTCTATTCTGTTGCAAGCTAGCCCTGGAATCTTCCCAAGTTCGTACAGGTCGACGATGATCTACCCATTGAAACCACTCTCAAGCTTCGCTGTAGTGGCTTCCACCTTTTCCCTCTCCGACAACTGACTCCTTGAGAAAATTCTCTCCACTCTCCACACCCACCAATCTGGACTGCCATCATAGAATATTGGTATCTTGAGAAGGCCTCGAATCCAATCCAGGATCATTCTCTTTGTTGAACTCTTGTATTTCTCATGATTCTCCATGAATGATCCAATCTTCTTCTCCAATTCTTTGTTCCAATCTGCTGCCATTGCCCTAAGATCGATGCTCTGATACCAATTTTATAGGATTCAAACTGTAAAATTGAAGATTGCTGGAAGAATTAGAGGAACAATGATGTATTTGATTGAGATTGAACGAAAATTACAGATAAAGAAAGAAACAGATAGCCATTTGAGAGGGCTAATACTCTCCACACGACTCTCTGAAATTGCCTGCCTGATTCCTCCTTCCCCCTTCTATATTTATAACCTTATTGTAACTACTCTGTTCAAATCATCTAGCATTGTTAACAGAATACTGTTGATTCTATTCTGTTGCAAGCTGGCCTGGAGTCTTCCAGGCTATCTTATCATTTGACACATTCCATATTTCCTGTTGCAGAAATTTGAAGAGGCAGCTAATGCTTTCTACGAGGGGGTGACACTTGATCCTGAAAATAAAGAGCTTGTGACTGCTTTCAGGGAAGCTGTTGAAGCTGGAAGAAAGTTTCATGGTACAGAGAAGCCAAAATCTTAGAATAAATTACTTATAGCGTGTATAAACTGACGAATGGTTCTCCAATTTTCTCCTCAAAATGAGCCACCCTTTTCATAATTAGCTGGTGATGTTAGTGCATGGTCTTGACAATAATTTGATAATGAAATTTTCTTCAAGAAACATATTAGTCTCGGGTTCAGAAAATTTCGCATTATACGTGCCAGCCAAATCTAACAATTCTTGATAACGAAATCCATGAACGACCAAAGAATACCGATAGAATGGATTAGTCGAGAATTGTTTACTGGGGAGGCATTAGTGTATTATGGGTGTTTTTATCCTTTTTAGGTTCTTTTACTTATACTAGTTTTTTGCCCATACATTGTACGGGTTGTATTATTTTGAATGTATTGTTAGCGTGATGTGAAGTCTTGTAGCTCTTTTTGTGAATTATCATCATGTCAAGACAGTTCCTGTAATTCAAGT
>CAIGRP010022194.1:0-10698 GCA_903798385.1 Fraxinus cuspidata | reverse complement strand
GTTCAATGGTGCTCGTAATGCTAAGAAGTTAGAGAATTTCCTATGGGATATGGAGTAATACTTCAAAGCTGCTCGTATCCCAGAGAATGAGCAGGTAAATATCACTTCCATATATCTCTCGGGGGATGCAAAGTTGTGGTGGCAAACTCGGGTAATGGATAAGGAAGCTACAGGTCGATTACCTATTGTTACATGGGAAATGTTGCAGAAGGAATTGAAGGATAAGTTCTTACCTTGCAATACGGCTTGGGTTGCAAGGGAATTTCTCAAAATGTTAAAGCAGTTGGATAGTGTGCGGGAATACATGAAGGAATTCAATAGTCTCATGCTGAATATCCAAAATATGTCCGACAAGGATAAGCTTTTCAACTTTATGTCGAGATTACAAAGTTGGGCACAGACGGAATTGCGAAGGCAAGGAATGAAGGATCTTCTTTTGGCAATGGCTGTAGTGGATTGTCTTGTTGATTAAAATATGAGTAGTAACTTCTATGTTCAAAGGAAAACCAACAAGAAGAAGGCTGCCACATCGAAATATTGGAAAAATGGGGACAAGAAGAAAAAGTTTGAGGGCCCTAAATCAAAAGATGGTAATCAGTCCCAATTCAAGTTAAAGAGTTTCAATGGATGCTTCATTTTCAAGGGTCCCCATTGTGCAAAGGATTGCCCAAAGAGGGAGAAACTGAATGCCTTAAGGTTGGACTGCAGTGATGACAGTCGGATGATGCCCATTCGAGAGTTAATCCGTTACAGCTCGTGAATGCCACCACTACACTACAGCGTAGCTTAATGTATGTTCAAGTTACTGTTGATGGGAAGGAAGTGTTAGCAATGATGGATACATGCGCTACTAACAACTTCGTAAGTTCAATTTCAAGGATAGTGGAAAAGTTGGGTATAAGTATGACTCGGGTGAACATGAAAATTAAGGCTGTGAATTCTATAGCACAGCCTATGAAGGGATTTGCTGAAGTCATCCCTCGTGTGGGCGAATGGGAGGGAAAGTGCATTTTGATGATTGTTCCCTTGTATGATATCGATATGATCCTTGGTATTGAATTCTTTGTCAAGGGAAAGGCGTCTGTGGTACCACATCTGAATGGATTATACATTGCAGAGGAAGGAAGTCCATGTTTTGTACTAGCAAGTATCTTGAAAAGAACAAAGGAAAGTAGATTCAAGATGAAATGCAATCTGCGAAACAGCTTAAGGCGGGTCTAAAGAAATGAGAGATGACTTTTGTTGTAACTTTGGTAGAAATCAAAGAAGATGAGGTTGCAGATATACTTGATCAGGTTTCAAGTGTCTTGGATGAGTTCATTGATGTGATGCCCCCAGAAATTCCAAGAACTATTCCACCTCTTCATGCTGTTCATCACAAAATTGAACTCGAATCAGGTACAAAGGCTTATGCACAAGCCTCGTATAGAATGGCTCCATCGGATTTGGCAGAGTTGAGGATGCAGCTTGATGATTTACTTAATGCAGGTTTCATTTAGCATTCGAAAGCTCCCTACGGGGCCCCAGTTCTGTTTCAGAAAAAGTATGATGGTTTCATGAGGATGTGTGTGGATTATCGTGCATTGAAAAAGGTGACAGTGAAGAACAAATATCAGGTGCCTAATGTTGCTGATTTGTTTGATCGGTTGGTGAAGGCTTCATTCTTCACCAAGTTGGATTTGCGGTCGGGTTATTGGCAATAAGAATAGCTGAAGGGGATGAATCAAAGACTACCTGCGTAACTAGGTATGGTTCTTTTGAATTTCTGTTTATGCCCTTCGATCTTACTAATGCACCTGATACTTTTTGCAATCTGATGAATAATATGTTGGATGAGTTTTTGGATGATTTTGTTGTAGTATATCTGGATGATATTCTGATATACAGTAGATCACGGGTGATCATATTGTCCACTTAAAGAAGGTATTCTCACGGCTTAGAGTGCAAACTACTATCGGCGTTTCATTCGAAGTTATTCCAAGAAGTGAACGCATTGACGAACTTACTGAAAAAGGATCGAAAATGGGAATGGACCGATGAGTACAAACGGGCTTTTGAAAAGTTAAAACATGTTGTTTCAACTGAACCGGTGTTGCAGTGGGTGACTTTGAGAATCCATTTAAGGTACACACTAATGCATCTGACCATGCTATTGGGGGTGTATTAGTACAAAAAGGTGATCAGGTTGCTTATGAAAGTCAGAAATTGAAAAAGGCAGAACAACGATATTCAACTCATGAGAAAGAGATGACGGCGGTTGTTCATTGTCTGGAGACTTGACAACATTATTTGTTAGGAACAAAATTCACTATTCTAACAGATACTGTAGCCAACACATATTTTTGGTGCCAAAAGAAGTTGTCAGCAAAACAAACGAGATGGTAGGAGTTTTCGGCTGAGTTTGATTTTGTGTAGGTTCACAAGCTAGACAAGTAGAATCAAGTTGCTGGTGCACTCAGTCGGAAATCTATAGAAGTTTATGTATCGGAAATCTATAGAAATTTATGTATCGGCTTTGATGACATTCGAATCGAATTTTCTTGACGGAATCAAACAGTGGGCTGAAAAGGACGTTGCTTATACCAAGTTGTTGCGTGAAATTAAGGATGGTTTGGTAAGACAGTACTGGATTGAAGATGGTTTGATCTATGCCAAAGGCCGATCCAGTATGGGCAGGCCATTCGGGCATCGAAAGGATGTTGGCTTTGCTCTCGCAATCGTATTACTGGCCGAAGATGGGTAACGAGGTAGATGAGTATGTGAAATCTTGCTTGGTGTGCCAGCAAGATAAAATAGAAATAAGGAAAGATGTAGGTTTGCTCCAGCCTTTGTCGATTCCAGAATGGCCCTGATAGTCGATTTCTATGGATTTCATTTCAGGTTTCCCGAAGGTTGATGAATTCAAGTCCATTAAGGTGGTGGTGGACATGTTTTCAAAATATTCAATCTCTGCATGAGTGTACAGCGGATGTTGCTGTCAGATTATTTTTTGAAAACGTTGTGAAGTACTTTGGAATACCCGATGATATTGTGAGTGATCGGGATTCGCGGTTTACAGGCAAATTTTGGACCATGTTGTTCAACATGATGGGGTTTGAGTTGAAGTTTTCAATAGCAAATCATGCGCAGACAGAAGGTCAGGTGGAAAGGATAAATGCTCTGCTGGAGGAATATCTCAGACATTATGTTATAGCCAGTCAGAAAAATTGGGTTTCCTTGCTTGATACAGCTTAGTTTTGCTACAATCTACATCAATCTTCTGCTACGAGGATGTGTCCAGCCGAGTTAACTATGCGACATATACCCAAGACGCCTCTTGAGATTGTTAAAGAAAGAGGACATAGTGTATGTCCAGCTGCTTTTCGATTTGCTTAAGATAAATAGGAGATGATTGAGCAAGCAAAGGACAGCTTGCGAAGGCTGCCCGACGAATGAAGTATACCCAAGACGCCTCTTGAGATTGTTAAAGAAAGAGGACATAGTGTATGTCCAGCTGCTTTTCGATTTGCTTAAGATAAATAGGAGATGATTGAGCAAGCAAAGGACAGCTTGCGAAGGCTGCCCGACGAATGAAGAAGTATGCTGATCGGAACAGGAGGGATGTAGAGTTCCAGGTTGGGATAAAGTCTTGTTGAAACTGACTTCCCAGATTTGAAAGCAGATTAGTAGCAAGACAGTACATCTTGAGCTGGTTCAAAAATATGATGGTCCCTTCGAAGTAATCAAGCGTGTTGGAAAGGTAGCATATCGACTGAAGCTACCTGATCGTTTGAAAGTTCATCCTACTTTACACGTAAGCTATCTGAAGCTCTTTAATGAAGGTTTGGTGGGAAAAGATCATCTACAGGCCAAGAGGGCTCCTCATATGATCAAAAAGCAGTATAACAAGGAGGTGGCAAAGATTATAGGTCATCAAACAATGAGGGCGAGTAAGAAGAATAGAAGAACGAACTATCTTATCTTGTGGAAATGTAGTAGCGAGGTCGATGCAACCTATGAAAGGGATGTTGATTTGTGGCAGTTAGAGGACAAAGTGAAGGAGTATCTTGATTATCTTCCGACAAAGACGTCAGACTCTTCTGGTGGGGAAGGTTTGTCAGCCCTTTAAAGGTTGACATGCGTAATGGCATGAGCATACCTTGCACCCATGCCATGATATTGCGGCTTAGTGTGTTGATGGTACACATTTCAAATTTTGGGAGCAAGGAAAATGCGGGCTTCAATTTGGCTGGTGTCAAAGTATTGTAGATTGGCAATGCATGGGTTGATCCAACTTGCTTATAGTGGGCTTTAGTCCACAAATTCAGGTGTCCAAATTTGGCACATGTTTGACACGTGCTGGGCAATTTTCGTGATACATACAAGTGGGAAGTATGGGCAGTTGCTGGGAATGAATGTTGGAATCAGTTTTTGGCAGTTCTAAACCAACTAGTTTGGTTTATACCTTTTGCAGTTAAGGGTGTTAACTGCATACGAATTTTGACCTATAAATTGAGAAGGCTAGACTGATGAGGCACAGTGTGTGTTGTGTTCCTTCAGTATTCCTTCCTTTTCTTGTATTATTGTGGAGTAATAAACGAGTTGAATTTTACCCGTAAATCACTATGTTCTGTTTCATTGCTGCCTTTACTTTCGTGTGTTCATTGTACAAATTCGTGTGGGCTGACCGATTGAAATCTTAATGCCATCATAGGCGATAATTTGGCTAAGTATATTTACTAAGCATTCGTCCCTGTGATAGGAGGGGAGAGGAGGGGACGAATCTTTTACACGCTCCCTTAAAATGGGCAACTTTTAAGGCCTAGATAAAAGTAACGAACAAAGTTTCACTTTCCTCCTCAAAACTTCTTGATTTTACATGACTCTTATCTCAATTTTATATATATATATATATATATATATATATATATATATATATATATTTGTATATTAAATTATTTACGTGAAGGTACTTGTGAGATTAATATATGTATTTGATTTTAATAATACATTATTAAAACAATTATTATCTTCAAATAAAACCCAAGTTATTAGGTGGGAAAGAATAACGAACAAAAGTAAAATAGCTAGTAGCTTAAAGGGTGGATAAAATTAAAATTTGATATACAAATTCAAAAAATACAAAAGCAACACTGAAAAGCATTATAGATATTAAACCCCTGTTCGGTGAGAAATAAAATTAGATTTTTAGTACATTTTGATAAAAGTTGATGAAATATGTGGTCGAAAAAATGAGAGTCGATTAAATATGTTGTAAAAATTAATTATAGAAGATTAAAAATCTGAATTTTAATCCCTACCAAAGTGGGGCTAAATATGAAGTCGAAAATATACTCTTGCGCCACTAGATCAGATAATGTTTAGTAGAATATATTTAAATTAATTTGGTGGGAAATTTACATGAATAATATATTTCTTGTGAGGGACAAGTCAATCCAAGAATTTTGAAAACGCTGTTAATTTTGAGCCAATGAAAAATAGTTTTGTTTCAATCCCAAAGTTACCAAGGAATTTTCTAGTTCCAACATTGGATAAGAGTAAGTAACAGAGACTTGCTAATACTATTTGCAATCGCTCATTACTGTGGTCGTTATACGTGATATACATGTAACGGCTAATAATTTGATGCATTAATGTTGTAATTTTTTATTATCTAATGGATCAAATCATTAATCGTCAATTGTATATCACGTATGACGACTACGGTAATGAAGGACTCAAATAACATTATTCATGTTAAGTGGATCAGAAAATGATTTCTCTAATTTAGCAGTTAGAAATCATAATCAATTTTCTTAAAACTAGGTTTTTCTTTTATTTTTCACTTCTAGATCCTAGCCTCAGTATTAGGACCTAGTTCTTTTTTAGGGTTGACTTTTTTAAAGAATCACCTATATTGGACAAAACAAGAATCAGATTGAGCGTTCAATTTGGTTCTAATTTAAATTGCTCCGATTATGAGTTTTAGGATTGATAACCGAATGGTTTTAGTCCGATTATCAATTCAAACTATAAAATCGAATTTTGATTCGGTTCTAAAATTATAATTTTTTACAATCTCTCAATTAAATCATAATTTTACGAATTATTTGCATTTATAATAATCAACAATTGTGTCACCCAAAAAAGAAACAAGAAATTTTTCACAAAAATCACCCCTAACGTAACTCTTCCTATTCAATTCTATCTCAATTAATTCGGACTAAATCACACCGTATTTACCCCTAATGTAACTCTTCCTTCACCCCAGACTTCCCCTTTCCCCAAGTCCTCCCATGCCCTCCTTGCGTGCTTGAAGACTATCAAACACTAAGGAGATGGGGAGGCACGAGACTACCGAAGAAGGGAAGGTAGCGATGGGTATGTGGGATAATAATCTTGAAATATCACTTAAAAAGATGTCATTTTGTAAAGTATAGAAATGTATTTTCTTTCTCTAACTTAATCCTAGCATAAATTCTTCTCATAATTATATCATCTTTATACTCAACTACTACTATGTGACTACTAGTAAATCTAATTTAGTTTTAATGTGACATCATTCACATAATATACGGAGATACATTGATTTCATTAAGATTTCAAGTTTCAACATTCATTTGTCATCTCTTTTCTTTGAAAGCTTCTTTAGACTACGTGTCTGCATTTAGACGGGTTATGAAATCTTGGAGTTAATTGAAGCTCAAGTCGAATTTCACACTAACCATTATTTTTGTGATTCATTTAATTATTTATATTAAATAACATTATATAAGTATCACCCTTTAGCGGCATCATTTCCTAATCTAACGTCGACCTGTTAAACCTTGATACAAATTATCGATCGTTGTGTCTATATTGTAAAGTTATATATCTTTGAAACAAAACGTAATTCCTAAGAGAAACAACCTCCTTTTTAGTTAAATTTTAAATTCACCATATTTTCACCATTAATAAACTAGAAAAATGTCCCAATAGAGCTGAAAGAGAGAGTCAACTGGAATCAATGAATTGCTTCAACTATCATTGTCTACGCGAAGGTTTAATGACTACCACGTTTGATATGACGTTAAGCATTATAATGGAGTGGTCAATTATATAACACTGTTTAAGTTTAAAGACTGAATGAGTCATTAAAATACTTTAGTGGCCAATTTGAAATTTTCGTTGAACTTCAATGACCATTAAACTTTGTTTAATTGCAACGAATTTTATGAAAAATGTCACATTCGAAAAAAATGAATTCCATTTGAGTAATAATATTCATCCCCACTGAGGTTGAACTATAATCTATGTGGCAATTACATGGCATTAAATGATAGATTCATTTAAATACAAAGTCATATGACTCATTTAATTGAATCTATCATTTAATTCCATGTAATTACCACATAGACTGAGGCTCAACACCAGTGGGGATGAATGACATTATTTATTTAACTTTGACCGTTTGATTACAACGTGGAAATAGAAACAGAATTTCAAGGTACAGTCAGTTTAAGTTGCATTTTTTTTCATGGAAAACGAATTCCTATGAGTTTGTGTGTTTTTATTTTCTAACAAACATGGAATTGGAATTCATTTCCACATTTGCTTATAAACGGACCCTTAGTTAAATTTACTATGCTATCTTGTCTTATTGAGCCTATATTAAGCAAACGGACCCTTAGTTAAATTTACTATGCTATCTTGTCTTATTGAGCCTATATTCATCTCTGTTCTCCATGTTAAGTTATACTTTTGGTAGTGCAAATCAATTTTTATATTAGGCCTATGTTTGGTTCGGATTAAAATCTGATTTTAATTCAAGTCAAATTCAAACAATCAATATCAACCACATTTTTAGTGAGTTCTACAACTTTTCAACCACACATTTCAAAAATTTCTATCGAAATCTACTAAAAGTCTAATTTTTTTCTATCTAAAAAGTAATATAAAAATAAGTTATTCAAAGATATTTATTAGGTTTGGGTGTTGATGGATCAGTACAAGTATATCAATATTCACACCTACTCTTACACTTCAAATTATTTATAAATGGAACCATTCAAATTCACCTAATCATTGGAACAGAACTCGAATCCGAACCGCCAACTCTAAGTTGGTTCTATCGACGACACTTTTTTCAAAATTCAGGAATTGACAACATGCATATGGCGAGGACCGCGGTGATGGAAGAATTTTTCTCTCATTAAAACGAAACTCTTTATTTCTCATACTCATTTTTAACTATATTCAAACAATAAAATATTTTATACGTAAATTCAAAACTTCTCTACTTTTCAAACATCCATTTTTGAAAAAATCAATATTCAAAACATCATTTTCCCCCATAATTGTCATCAAATTGTGTGCAGATAAACATCTCCACTTGAGCCGACATAATTAAATTCGACAAATCCAAAATTATTTTGGGCAACTTAGTTTGTCCAATAAAAGCTGGCTAACGAGACTAGGGTCCCAGTTATTGTGTGGATAATAAATACGTGGGATCCATTTCTTTTAAAGAATTCTCTTATGAATTTCTATACCACAAATATTGTGCAACACCTATAGGCTATATCTTCTTGAATTGTCAAACACTAATTAATAATAATGAGATTTTTTTAAAATAAGTTACATATTATCAACTATAAATAAATTATAATCGTAAATAAATTTTTTAACATGCTTTCAAACTGACAAAGGTTTTTTAGATTATAAGTTGAAGGGTTCCATAAAAATATAGTTAAAAAATGAACAAAAGTAGTATGAATGTGATTAAAAACAGAAAAAAATCTAAAAGAAAATTACCAAACAAGAGCTAAGCATAAATAATAAAATATATTCTCGTCTTTTACCCACCAATAAAGTTCAAAAAGTGCCAATGTGACCCTAATATTTTGATTTTCAGTAGATACAGTTTAGCATCAATACTATCAATTTTTCATCATCTTTATTCTAAAGGGGTTGTTTGATAAAAAATTATCAAATTTTAATAAAAGTTGAAGAAGTATTTGATTTACAAATTAATAATCCCATAAAATGTTCGATTAAAATTAATTGTTGATTGTATATTTTTAAAACTTCCCTTAACAAAGTACAAAGATTGTATTATAGTGTAATTGTTTTATGACCTCACTATTCCTCGAATTGAAGGCGCTTAATGATTTTGGGTTTATATTGGCAATATGCTTCATTCAACTGCTAGAAAACGCACCGACACCGGCCTACGTCTTTGTTTGGTTTTCATTTTTAAAAATTAATTTTTCTTCCAATTTATTTGCAATCATAGATTTCATTAGACTCACAATTTTTTATTCACTTTTTTATTGTAAATCTGTTTGAGCCTCGTTATTTCAAAAGTCATTTTTTATAAACTTATTTGGAACTACACATTTTTTTAATAAAATAATTTTACACGTAAATCTACATTTTTTCCTACTTTTAACCACTCATTCTCCAAAAAATCATTATTACAAAATATATTTTTCCAATAAAAAATGTCTCAAACAAATGTATAATTAAAAGTGAATTTGGATAGTTTTTGGCTTATTTTCAAATGTGGAAATTACACCCATACTTTTCAACTTATCAATTCAAAAATAAGGTTGAAGTTTTTATTTCAAAAATCAGGTATATCTCACCCACCCTAATTTATTTTTTTGCCCATTCTCCAAATTACAATCACACCCACGTCACAATTGCTGTCTGTAACCACCATTCCTCGTTGCCACCACTCTGCCATCTACAACACCTTTCTCCCGTCGCGCATGTAAGTAGTGTCTCGACGCTTCTGTGCAACAATGTGACATCGATGGTCTTGAGATGGTGCATCGTCTGTAGCCAGATGCCAAGCCAATGCGATGCCCACCCCTACTTGCAATTTCAAATCGGGGTCAATTTGCAAATGATGGTTGGTGGTGGTTGAGTGACAAAAAAAGTGTTTGTGACCAATTATTTGATGATTGGGCCAATAAAATTGATAACAATGATGTAACCCAATATAATGAGTAATTTATGATCAATAAAATAATATAAGATCTAAAAAAATGTGTGATTGTGATTAAATTTGTAATTGTGACTCACGATTTGTGTCTTTGTAACTGCAACTTCATATGCTTTGTGACTCTTAACATAGTGTGACATTGATATATTATTATGAGATTCTTGAAAGTTTTTTACAAGTTTCTTATTTTTGAATGTGCATCTTGAAATATTTGTAGTTATGTATTATTCCCTTTTAAAATCGAATATTTGAAAATGGTTTTTGACCTGTTTCGACTTAGTTAATGTTCAAGACTCGTGGGCTGAATTGGGATGAATCAAGAACCAAATGGATCAAAAACTTCAGGCTAGTATTTAGGGAAAATTTCATAAGTAAGGGAATAAGTATCACTCATTTCAAAATTAAGAATATAAGTTTTAAATTTCAAAAATCAGGTTTTTATTTAAATTTAGTTATGATTTAACTAATTAATTAAATATATTAAGGTCACAAATCTATACAATTTGATCACAAATTAACCATTTAATTAATCACATATTATTTTTCAATCACAAATCAAAATTTTCATATGTCATAAATTATTTTACGGTCACAATTCAAAAGTTTTATAGGTCACAGTTTGTTCATCGGTCACAAATTTAAAATTTAAAAGTCACAATTTATTTATCGATCACAAATCATAAATATTATAAGTCACAACTTATTATACAGTCACAAATAGGTCGCATATT
>CAIGRP010022186.1:0-24763 GCA_903798385.1 Fraxinus cuspidata | reverse complement strand
TACTGTAATTAAAAAATCATTGAATTTGCTAGATTATTAAATCTCTTATATATAATTGATTCTGTTATATTTAAAGTTATATGCAAAAACTATATGTGGAAATCCAGTGTTTAAATTCACTACATATATAGTATGTGCCAATCCAGTATGTTGTAAATACGGTATTAAAACTATAAATCTACTATCCAGTGTGTAAATCCGGTATCTAGTAATGAAATACTTATCTAACAGTAATTAATCTATAGCTAATTTATCAACTAACTAGAAAGCAAAGTAAAACTTATCAAATTTGTGAAATGTATTGCTAAGATGTAGAATCCCCATTGTTATTCCATTTTTAATCCAACAACTAAAGCGACACATTGTTATCATGCGAGTTTGTCAATGTTCCTAATTTATTTAAAAGCTTCTTTCGATAGAAATTAAATTTAATTATACATGTGACCTTCTTATAACTTTATGAAATATAAGAACATGCAAAAAAGTATTACACGTGCTAGAATATCTATAGAAATAATGTAAAGCATAGAAGTATATCTCTATCCTCTATTGAACCTCACAATACTTATTACAACGTTCTATTGATCCTATTATCTCTATCAATGACAATAAAACTCATAAACAATTCAACTAGTGGCTAATTAATTAAAAAAAACAAGCTAAACCATAATAAACATCAAACCATTCTAAAAACTTAATTTCAAACTAATTATTAAGACCAAAAATATCATAACAAGAGTTCATCTCATCCTAACAAAGTAAAAATCTAACTTAGTATATTGAAATTACAAGCAATCATTCTAACTTTAATAAACATCACCCAGAATTGAATAAGTGAGGAGAAATCTTGAATTCTTGAATGACTTCGATGGATTCTTGATATCTCTTGAATTGTCCTTCCAATCCTTGTGCTAATATTTTTGTGTGAATTCTCCTTGATAATCGTTTTGCAATTACACAATTGAAACCTCCCACAAATTTGAATTTACCATCTTCTTTTAATGGATTTCTCAAAGAATCTCGATGTTATTAAGTTGTTTATTGCGTCAAAAAGCTCTCTCTAAGTATAGGAGACATTCTGGTGTTTATATGGCTCGAGTCTAGGTCAAAGATATCACCCAAAATCTTGCCAATTTAAGTTTTACTCATATAAGGAAACTTGAGATTTGGTCAAGTTTTATAACTATGCGACAACATAGTTTAAAGTGATGTGATCGCATAGTTCAACCTGTGAACTTCAAATTTTTCCCTGCATGGTGAGATGCGATTGCATGCCCTTTAAACTATGCTACCACATAGTTCAACTATTTTTCCGTTTTGTGCACTTTAGTCCTCGAACTTCTACGCAACGTCTATGTTTTCGCTCTCTTAGCTTCCAAGTGCATCCAATTGAACCCTTAGCATCTTCAATCTCCGATTCAACTATTAAATTGTTGCAACTTAGTCCTCATCTTTTGGATTTCACTTTTTTTTGGGTTTTCCCTTTGTTTTTTTTTTTTCCAATTTCTTGTTCAACCATTGAGTTTTATATATTTAATACAAAATAAAATAATCTAGGATATATTTCATCAAAAGAACAATTAAATATCGTTATTTTAGTCTATGAACAAGTGTTCGTGTCTAGGCGTGCTTTATTAATATTTTTTATTTTTCCTTTTTTTAAAGACTTTTTATTTGACTTTAATTTTTTTTTTTTTTAAGAAGTCTTTTATGTGACTTTGGTTTAAAATTTTAAAATGACTGATATGTCCAAAAATAAAAAATGACTTTATCTAATAAAGATTTAAATGAGATTTAAGCTATGGTACAACCTATATTATTTAATTATGATTTTGAAATGAAAACTTCGAATGTATATATAAAGTTCCTATAAATCTGTTACGTAGAATTTGTCTAGTTGAAAGTTAAAATTATGAAAAATACTCTAGCTTTTGCATTTCGAAAACTTGAAAATTGTATAGTTGATTAATTGTAAAAATTATTAAGTAAATATAGTATTTTATAACTTTAGATGTTTGGTATATTTTAATTATCAAATGATTTTTTTAATAATTAAATATTCAAATTAGTAATAAAAATAAATAACGTTTTTGTACGCTTAGACCTAGCCTAGGCTCGTAAAACTTGGAGCTTGACATTCACGCATAGTCACGCTTTACGCTTTATAGAACATTGAATAGGAGTAGTAGAAGATGAAACTAGTTGGACATTGCAGTCTAGAGCCCTAAACATCAATCAAGCCTAGAGTTATTGATGTATTTCAAAAATATTTTTGTATAGACAATGTTTTTCTTTAAACGGGCCTACTACAGTGTTGAACCTAATTAATCCAATTTCTGTTCAATCAATGTACTTTAACTCAATTTTCAATTGGATTTCTGTACTTCAATTTGTGTCCGTAAGATCCATATACTTTAATTTGTATTAATTGAGCTGCTAGACTTTTAATATTCTCTCTCTTTAGGTTCTTCGTTCAATTCCTTCACATCGGCTAAAGCAGACACTAAAGTGGACATTAAATACTAATGACCATCCTACGTGGCCGTAAAAAAATGACCAAGAAGAAGTTAGACAACCACATAGGATGGAGGATAGTATGTAATAACCATGTTATTGTTTGACATTAAGCAATGTAGCGAAATGGAATAAAAAGTCTTAAATAGCATGTGACTATTTTTCTTAAATTTGTGACTTGTCGCATTGATTTATTACCTTTGCAATATGAGTTGTGATACATAAATGTTTACCTATGACATGTAATGTATGAACTGTGACCTTGAACTTGAATCTATTACCTCAGTAACCAATTATTAGTGCACAAAAACATGCGATATTTGATCTGTGACTAGTTAATTTTGATTTGTAATCTATTGGTATTGATTTGTAACATATACAATATGACATGTGATTCGTGAAGTGTGAAATGTAACCTGTGACATGTGAACATAAATCAGTAATCTATGTCCATTTCTATTTGATCTATAAAATGTGAATATTGATCTATAATCTAAGCACGATAACCTGTGAACAAATTATGGGGTTTTTTAAGATCATATGTTATTTATTGGTCATAAATTGTCTATGGTATCGGTCACATTATTTATTAGTCACAGAATAACCTAATTTATTTGTCACAATCACCCCCCAAAATCTCACTCCAACTCCATCAATGGAAACAACCAAACGCCGTGTCCCCTCATCAGTACCAACAAAACTATCACAGCATGCACCACCACTTGCATCATGCCAGTACCACCACACATCAACTGCCATCTCTACCACTACCTACACAACTACCGTCATCATCACCCACTAAAAACTACCATTAGAAAAGAAAATCATGAACAACGTATTAGAAAAATAAACAAAAACCACTCATTGCCACTGTACGCACTCTGCTGCCCATTCATGCGGGGGATTGTTGGAAAATTGAGTTTTTATTAGTTGGTTTGATCAACTATTGACCAATTATTTTAGTGGGTCTCGTTATTTGGACAAAATATTTCTTTGGCCGAAAATATTCTACTCCATGAGTAGATTAATATGATGTATTTATTTTTTAAAAACCAATTTAAGGTGAATAAGAAATTAAGGCTAAAAGATGACCACTTGAAGTTGAAATAAATTAGAATAAAAATTGATGGGAAATTAAAAATGTGTCAATCCCACATAGGAAAGTTAGAAGAATATAAATCACTTTATATTGCTTAAGTTTGAGACTTGGGTTTGGCCCTCAAGGGATAACAATTGTTTTTGAAGGAGAGAGAACCTACACGCTAGTAGGTTGGGCAAAAGTCCACACGCGCACGCTGCCTCCGCCGTCCGATCGGCCGGCTTGGCACGGCACGGGCACGATCACGGGTGGGTCACAGGTCATGGGCGTGGGCGTGGGCGTGGGCTTAGGCCAAGCTGATATATATCTTTTTGGTAAAATAATATTTGATTTCTATTATTTTTATTAATATTATTATTATTATTATTATTATTATTATTATTATTATTTCCTTGATTTCTGTGCGTGATACGTGGATTTTTCTAGAATGACGGTTGGCAGTTGATAGTTGAGCTTGTCCAAATGGTTTGTGTCTGTTGGAGACAACTTTTTGGCTGTTGTGTCTTTCGGATAAACATTTCAACTTCTATAAATTGGTCCCCATACCCCGATTTTTATTCACTCCAAAATCAATTCTAATTTTATTCTTCTTCCAAATTTAATCATTCGTCTCTGCATAATTCATATTTGCAATCCGGCTTGAAATATTATTTTCGTGCATTTTAGTCCTTTAAATTTCTTGATAGATCAAAACGTGAGTATGTTCGCCAGGTCTTGTAATTTGTAGTGCTATTATTACAAGTCGAGATCGTTGTATATTGGGAGACGAGTGCCGAAATACCGTAAGCATTATCGTTTTAAGGAGAAATAGTTAAACTCTTGCCTCGACCATAAACTATATCGTTCATTTTCTGCACGACGTTATTCTGCCCAATTTCATTCGCGATGATATTATTAGTTGCCACCTTCCAACCATAATATTGTTGAGGTTAGTAGGGGTGGACTATTATTATCTATTGTACCTAATTGACGGGGCTGCACTTTCCTCGTTTCAATTGTGTTTACTGTTTTTGTTGGATGAATCACCTTGGATTGAGGACTCAAGTTGGACGCATCAATTCATATAATGCACTTGATTTAAGTCAACTTTGAGCAATATGCCCACAACTTTTAGCGCTTCTAAATTTTTACAAGTAATAGATTATACGGAATATATGAAAAATAAGTTGATAGTAAGTTGTGGACCATAATGTAAGAATAAAAAATATGTTTGACGAGCTTAAATTATAATTTAAACTTTCCCACCAGTTTGATATTAAATAGAGTTCCACCTAGGTAGTTTATTCTATCTTCTAAGCCCTAGTTCCTTCACGTGCTGACTTGGCACTATTTTGGCTACAAAAGAGTAGGCTTATTTTTAAGCTATAACCATACCCCAAACGTTTTTATTTTATTAATTTTATTTTTTGGTGTTTCATCCCTCTAGAACTAGGATGAGAGATAGTGGTGAAAAAATTACCTAACCTGCCAAGCTGGTTTGGCAAAATCATTAATATGGGTTAACATGGTTTAGGTTTTTATCGTTTTAAATTCTAATCAACCCACTCGATAATGATTTAATTTAGGTTTTGATATTTAAAACCTGCTTGAAAGCAAAGCAAGTCTTTCACCCCATTTTTTTTTTAAATGTAGTTTTACCTAAGATGTTATTTATTAGATTTTAATTTGCATGTAAACTTCGATTGGTTCTTTAGGAAATAATGATTTACTTATTATAATATTATTTTAATGATCTTATCTAAAGAATTAAATTGCAAGCTTAAATTTTATGATTGAACTTTTAATAGTTGATTGATTTAAGTTAGCGTTGAGACAAGTACATTAGTAGTGTAATGTCTATTTATAATGCCTCAATTTAAGTTTTATAGTGAAATTTCTGAGTAATATACTTATTTTTCACTTGTTTAAAAGATGTTACTCTTATATCCACAAACCTTGACATCCTTTCTTAAAAATGGAGAAATTAATTGAATTATTTATTGGATTTATCAGGAATGATGAGGCTCGAACTCCCAGCTTCCGCCTTGACAGAGAAAATCATGCTTTTGTTTGCTTTGAAAGTTTTTCAAACCATTTTTACAAATCGCACAAATAAAATCGTACTCACCCATAGTAAGAGCTTCAACCGTCAAAGACCCCACTCACTTCATGACAATAAAACTGTCTTATTATCTATGTTTCAAACTTTGTGCTTGTTGGCTGTGCTTTTTTTAAAAAAAGGTTGAACCCCAACCTCGATGGCCCCCCACCGCCCTGCCCTTAGAGTATTGTGGAGGAGGTAAATTGCGGGATGTGTCTCAGCATGCCGGGTACAAGAGATGACATACTAATGCTCACAAAGAGTTCAATTGTATACCTTGTAAGTAGCATGAATCCAACCCTTACACTGCCGCTGCCAATTCAGCAGAGACTACCTCACTCATATCATTTGCACCACTGAGCTATGCCCCGAGGAGCTTTGTTTGTAGTGCTTTTAAGTTTTATAAGTTGTGGATCCTACAAATTGTGGAGTAATAAGCGAGTATTAAATTATGGGTTTGATGAAATAAATGCGTGTACAGAAAATATTTTGATCAATTAATATTTGAACTTTTATTATTATTATTATTATTATTATTATTATTATTATTATTATTATTATTATTTTCACTTTTTTTTGCAGTGTCACACTAGTTTCCAAATATACAAATCCTTGATTTTAAGCCTTTAATTATCATTATTAATTGATTAGGTTGGATAAGTTTCACTAAAGGCCACTAAACTTTTACCACGTATGCACCTAAATCATTGAACTTCAATTAATTGTAATCAAGCCATTGTACTTTAATTTACAAGCAGTCAGTCACTCTATTTTAATTCCAACAATGAGCCTACTAAGTTAGCTTATACAGGAATTGTTGATAGGCACTCACTTTCATCCATCTTCTTTGCTAGTTTTGCTTCCATAGTTCCAATCTTTAGCAATAAATGATAAATATAATATTACACCTCTAAATAGATGATGCAAGCTAATACTATATCCACCATCAACTACATATAATACACAAAACAATCTTGTATTATTGTAAAATAATTTAGAGGTGAGTAAAAATTAAAAAGATTTATTAAAAAAACATCCAGTACCTTGAATTTCATGCATCTATAAAATCTGTAACATGAATTATTTGTTCATGATGTTTTAAGTATCGACATTTCTCCATAATGGCACATTGTCGTTATAATTGGTACAAAATTCATCTCTAGTTGTGCATATTACATATATGTAAAAGCCTTATAATTTTCCTTTTTTCTCCATCGAATGGAGTGATATGATTGCTTGTAAATTAAAGTGTAGTGGTTTTTTATTATATCAAATTGAAGTTTAGTGACCTACAAATATAGCGGAAGTTTAGTGACCTCCAGTGTAATTTATCCAAACATATTAGGTGATTTTTTTTTTTAAATTTTTTGAAAAGTAAATTAGGTGAATGTGTTTGGTGCATATTAAAATGAAAGAATGCATTTCTTTGAAATGATGTGGGGGAATTGTGATTAAAATAGAAAGAAAAATTATTGATGTGATGAAAAATATTATTTTATTGAAAAATGTGCGATTGAAAATGAGTAGAAAAATAAAAATGAAAAAAAATAATATGGATTAAACAGGGCTAGGGGCCATTTTGAGCTCATTTTTTTTGTCAAATTCATTTTGAAATAGTAGATTAATTGAGAATGTATAGTGAAAAATGAAAGAAAATTTTTGGATTAAATGTATATTATTTTATTGAAAATTGTGTAATTGAAACAAGAGAGTAAAAATGGGATATAAGGTCTATATTGACATGATGAAAATTCTATGCCATAAAGGTGAATCTAAAATTACATTGAAAATAGGGATGTCAATTTACCCCGTCTCGTCCCTAATGGGTTGGCGAGGCAGGGTGGGGCGGGGCGGGGCGAGGGTACCACCACCAAGAATAATAATAATAATAATTAATAAACTGTAAAAAAAAATAATTAACTAAAAAAAAAACTAAAATGGGTGGGGAACACGCCCCAAACCGACTAAGGCGGGGCAGGGCGTGGGGCGATAGGGGAGTCGCGGGGCCCCGCCATGAACCCGCCTGTTGCCACCACTAATTGAAAATCTCAGTTTCTTGTTTTCATCCCCAAGAGGCGCAACATTAAGCCCCTGTTTGGTACGCATTATTTTTTTTATTCTCATTTTTTTTACTCATTTTCAACCACACATTCTTCAATAAAATAATATTTTTTTATCACATTAATAACTTTTCCTTCTTTTTCAACCACACATTTTCTATCAATCTATTATTCCAAAATGTATTTTTTCAAAATAATGTCAAACACATCATAAATCTACAAATAGAATAGAGATCCGGATCCGAAAATAATATAATTATTAACCAGTTCACCGCGTATAGTTCTAGATATTTAAAATACCTTCCTCCAATCAGTGTTAGTAAAGATCCAATCAAAATAAATTCAAGAAATTTTCCATTCTGTGAGCTTCTTAGATCCTTTATTTTTCAACTCTTTGCTTTGAATTTTTTCATTTCTTAATACAAACGTTTTTCTTAATTTAATTTTTTTGTTCTACACTTGACTTTGAATGGTACTAAGTGCTGGAAATTCTTTCTATTGATTTTGCAGTGTGATATGGGGTTTGATTCATTTTTTATTATTTTTTTGAAGCCGGGGTTTGATTTTTTGATTATTGTCACAGGTTAAAAATAATGGCCAAGATTTTGCTTCATGGGACTCTTCATGCCACGATTTATGAAGTGGATAAGCTGCATAATAAAGGGGGTGGCCATATTTTCCGTAAGGTAGATATTTCATGTCAAAATTGGCCTGTATAACTACCCGACTTGTGTTGAATTTCACTATTTTTGGGTTGGTTTGGTATTTGTGCAATGATCGATGTTTATGGCTACGATTGTAGTTTTAAGTGACGTATGTTTGACAATTTGCAGTTTGGTTTGAGGAATAAAGGTAAGAAAGCGTAGTGATCAACTACTAGTTATTTTCAAATGATTTTAAGAATCAATATGCAAGGATTTATGAACTTTATAGAGAATATTCTGACTCGAGTTGCTGTGATTTAATTTGATTTCTTCCGCACCCACCAACCTTGAAACGCCTCACAATTGGAACAAAAGGTTAGATGCTTAAGATATAAGTAGCATAAAGAATGGATATACTGCTACAAACATATCTTGCTATTCTTTAATTCTTTTAAGGCGTTGTCTGATCTTTTGAGCATACTCAAGCTGTTTGCAGAAATGTTTTGAGTCTGATTGACAGATCGAATAATGGTGGCCGAAGTTCAATCATTCTGATTCTAGCATGGAGAGATTACTATGAAAATGGAAAACACAGCAACTTTGAAATACATGGTTTCTGGTTGATTACTAGTGTCTTCAAATTGTTATAATTGAGGTGCTGGGTTGGGGGCGGGACTGAGGATTGAAGATAAAACACGTGTAAGGAGATGCTCCGTCTCAAAGAGGAGAAGACAATCTTGTTTCTTAAATCTTAATAATAAACCATGACGTTTTAACTTGTTTAGACGATTGGTACGAGGATGGTTTTGGACAAAAACTTGACAATTTTATAATTCTATTTTTTTTCTATTTAAATGAAAAATCAATACAAATGTTCTTCGTTTCTCTTCCAACTTTGTCCAAAAAGAATCTTTAGTCTTTTTTGACATAGTTTTTGAATTTTTTTATGTATTTTTCTCTTTTTATTAATGATATTTATTTGTGATTACTATTCATTCGTTGAACGTTGATCTGAATTTCTAGGATTGATTGCAACTTTATATATGTTAAAGGAAAGTTTTTATTTCATTTTGCCTCGTGGTATCATGTATTTTGATGAAAAGTTAGATGATCAACAGCTTGAGTTAATCTTCTAATTATTTTGTGTTAAATGATATATGGATGCCATTATCTTGTTTTATAAATTTATATTGTATGTTTTTTCTTAAAATCTTTCCAATATTATTTTATTATTTTAAAAGACGTAAATTTCCTGAAACTTCTATTCCCAAATCATATTTCATATAAACGCTGACAATTGTGGTGCTAACCATGTAATTCAATCTTAAAATGCTAGTAGTATTTGAAGGTCTTGAAGAGAAGTTTGAGCTTTGCATATAATCATCTCCTAGATGGTTGGCAAGTTGTACTTATACAAGTCACTTACAACTGCCCAGGAATTTAAGTATATACTGACTATGCTTTGATTTTTTTCATTCAGTTGTCTAACATTTTTGAGTTGGTGCACATTCATCTTTTGCAACTGAAATTCGTTATATACTAACAGATAGGTTTTTACAAAGTATATGTAAACATACGCAACTCTGGTGGCATGGGAAGGTGCAATCGTTAGATTTGTTAGGGCCATTATCACCATGTTTCTTTTTATTTCCATTTTTATAGTTGTCAAGTTAATTAATGGAAGTTGATTATTTTCTGAGAGCTTCTTCCGTTCTTCTGCTTGAAAGTGGCTGCCTGCTATATGTCTCTTCTCTGTGCAGTGAAATACTTCAAAATGCATCATTTGTTGGATTTTATTTATACTGTCTATTTTCATGTAAAATTTTAGGATCATTTCTGATGAAGTTATAAGTTGAATAAGTTTTTCAAAGAGATGTTATTGTGTATTCTATATGTGGAAAGTTGTTCGAAGACTCGTTCTCTACATTCCTGATTGGTGTATTTTAAGTATCCTATTTGCCTCCAATGATACTTCTCATAGTTGGAATATTTTTGTAGATGATGGAAAACATTGAGGAGACTGTTGGTTTTGGTAAAGGGACTCCTAAAATTTACGCAACTATTGATTTAGAAAAGGCAAGAGTTGGCAGAACTAGAATGATTGAAAATGAACCTAACAACCCGAGTTGGAATGAGTCTTTTCACATTTACTGTGCTCATATGGCTTCAAATGTGATATTTACTGTTAAAGACGATAATCCTATTGGTGCAACTTTAATTGGAAGAGCTTATGTGCCAGTTGATGAACTCTTGCAAGGGGAAGAAGTGGATAGGTGGGTGGAGATATTGGATGAAGATAAGAATCCTATACATGAAGGTTCTAAGATCCATGTGAAGCTACAGTTTTTTGATGTTTCTAGAGACCGTAACTGGGGTCGTGGAATTAAAAGTTCCAAGTATCCTGGGGTTCCCTATACTTTTTTTTCTCAAAGACCTGGATGTCGGGTTTCTTTGTACCAAGATGCTCATGTGCCAGAAAAATTTGTTCCACAAATCCCCCTATCTGGAGGGAAGTATTACGAGCCCCACAGATGCTGGGAAGATGTTTTTGATGCAATCACTAATGCTAAGCACTTCATTTACATCACCGGCTGGTCTGTATATACCGAAATCACCTTGATAAGGGATTCTAGGAGGCAAAAACCAGGAGGTGACATCACTCTTGGTGAGATACTTAAAAATAAAGCAAGTGAAGGTGTTAAGGTTCTTATGCTTATTTGGGATGACAGAACCTCTGTGGGTCTGCTGAAGAAAGATGGCTTGATGGCTACCCATGATGAAGATACCGAACACTATTTCCAAGGTACTGATGTGCATTGTGTCTTATGCCCACGCAATCCAGATGATGGTGGAAGCTTTGTTCAGGACTTACAAATATCCACCATGTTCACTCATCACCAGAAGATTGTAGTGGTGGACAGTGATTTGCCTAATGCCGGATCTGAGAAGAGGAGGATTGTGAGTTTTGTGGGGGGTATTGATCTTTGTGATGGAAGATATGATACTCCATTCCATTCACTTTTCAGGACATTGGATACTGCACACCATGATGACTTTCATCAGCCTAATTATACTGGTGCTGCAATCACAAAAGGTGGGCCAAGGGAGCCTTGGCACGACATTCATTCCCGACTGGAAGGACCAATTGCCTGGGATGTTCTGTTTAATTTTGAGCAGAGATGGAAGAAACAAGGTGGGAAGGATGTGTTACTTAACTTGAGAGAGCTTGATGATATTATTATTTCTCCATCTGCAGTGATGTATCCAGATGACCATGAGACATGGAATGTTCAGTTATTCAGATCTATTGATGGTGGGGCTGCCTTTGGATTCCCAGATACTCCCGAGGAGGCAACAAGGGCAGGTCTTGTCAGTGGGAAGGACAATATAATTGACAGAAGCATTCAAGATGCATATATTCATGCGATACGTCGAGCAAAGAATTTTATTTATATTGAAAATCAGTATTTTCTGGGAGGGTGTTTTGGCTGGGATTGTAATGATATCAAGGTTGAGGACATTGGAGCTCTGCATCTTATTCCTAAGGAACTTTCCTTGAAGATTGTGAGTAAGATTGAGGCTGGGGAAAGATTCACTGTGTATATCGTGGTGCCAATGTGGCCCGAAGGGATTCCAGAGAGTGCTTCAGTTCAGGCTATATTAGATTGGCAGAGGAGGACAATGGAGATGATGTATAAAGACATCGTTCAGGCCCTTCAAGCTAAGGGCATTGAGGAGGACCCTAGAAATTACCTGACATTCTTCTGCCTTGGAAATCGGGAGGTGAAGAAGAGTGGTGAATATGAACCTTCAGAACAACCAGAACCTGATTCAGATTATCTGAAAGCTCAGGAGGCTCGACGTTTCATGATCTACGTTCATGCCAAGATGATGATAGGTATGTACTGGATTTTAAGCATAATGAGATTGGCTTCTGAAACTAAAAATTATTTATGTTTAAACCTCTACAATTTGATCTGTACAGATTATTGAAACATCTGCCCTCTAAATGACAAAACTATCTAATACGTAGAGTATAACAAAAGTTTTTCTATCGCTCAAGGCACAAATTATTGTTTGGCATTATTAGGCTTGTATATTTTCCTTGTCTTATAATAGCTACCACATCTAAGCACATCAATATTTACCTATATTTATGATGGCACCACTAGATACTGGTTCCCTTTGTATAGCTGTTGATGCAGTGGTAGTTGCTCGTGTCTGCATTCCTAAATGCACGAAGTGTACTTAGACATGAGTGAATTCTAGAGATGAACTGCTATGAAAAGAAGGCAATATGTTGATATCCCTTTTTTATTTTTTTTTGGTAGTTGATGATGAGTACATAATAGTTGGATCTGCTAATATCAACCAAAGATCTATGGATGGTGCAAGGGATTCCGAGATAGCCATGGGAGCATATCAACCATATCATTTGGCAATCAGGCAAATGGCCAAGGGTCAGGTCCACGGTTTTCGTTTGGCACTATGGTATGAACACCTCGGCATGCTCGATGAAACTTTCATCCACCCAGAAAGTGAGGAATGTGTCAGTAAGGTAAACCAGATCGCAGACAAATATTGGGATCTCTATGCCAGTGAAAATCTTGAAAGGGACCTGCCTGGTCACTTGCTCCGCTACCCCATTGGGATTGCTAATGAAGGAGAAGTTACCGAGTTGCCAGGAATGGAGTTCTTCCCTGACACAAAAGCTCGCGTTCTTGGTGCTAAATCCGACTACCTCCCTCCCATTCTTACTACTTAAATAGGTACTCTAAAGTGGTTTGTCATCTTATTGAACTCGTGTCTGTTTAGTACTTATTGTTGGTAGCAAATAAGCAATCGTACTTGTTTCCTAAGCTGCAGATATCATGTTATATTTCTGCAGAGCTGATCGTATGGATTTAACAGAGTTGATGGTGCGATTTTTGAATTTTGATTGTGCGGTCTTTGAATTTCGATTCTCAACTGACCTGACTTTTTTTGTGTGATTGAATAATCTATGCATTTCATGTTCTGTATGTTGCTTTTACATGACTCGCATATCTAATCTTTCCAATGAGCTAATTTTGCATCTGAAGTTATTGGTCAGTTTAAGCTCTCAAATGTCGAAATTCCTTTTCTTCAATTTTGTATGAGCAGAATTGAGTTTCTTTGTATGATCCTTAAGTTGCGGATTAATAGGTTGGAAATTTACTTAATCCTGCATAGCGGAAAATAAATAATATTTCATTCTCACCAAAAATCTTTTTCGTGTTTAAAAAGAAAACGTGATAGAAATTTTCTACAAACTCCTTTGCTTATCTTAAATACGAGCAATCACGATTTGTAAGTTACAGTTTTCTAATTGTTGAGTCTTCGATGAGAATTAAGATTTCTATTTGAACAAAGCCATTTGTACTGAAATATTTCACAGAAGTTTTACACATATTCACATGGGTGGGCCACATGGGGGACCCATGGTAATAAAAACTTGCCAAAAAAAATCTCACCCTCCCCCTATTGTGAGGTATCGATGGGGGTCCTGTGAATACCCACCCTATATTCACAGCACAATCCTTTCTCTTTTCTTATACTAATAAGATAATGAATTGTGTTTTATTATTTTCCAAACTCTAATAACTTATAAATAGAAGCTCAAGTGGATTTGACCCAACACTTAAAATCAATTTGGTCAAATGTTTAATTAATTAATTTGACTCACTAACAAGTAAAACAATTAAATGGTTTTCTAACACTCGTCAATTAATTAATTAGTATATTTAACACTTCTAGTTTACTTTTTGTGTGTGACTCATTAGGCTTCCGTTCACGATACTTAACGACATAAATTATTATTTTAATTTAATCAAAATTGATAAATTAAAATACACAATTTTTAATTTATCATCAATTCACACTCGTTGTCCTAAATTGATATCTAGCAATGTGTTGGGTAATATATGTGACGGAAAATGTCACGTACTATGACAAAACCAAACTTGTTCGTTTACCGTGAAAGTTAAATGGTCCGATCAATTACGAGATATGGAAGTGTGTCAATCTCGATTATCGGTCATTTCTTTCATTTCACCATTTAGTCAATGAAATTGAAAACTCTTTTCGACTTATGAGCACATATTGGTCAAGAATTTCGTTATCAACTTAATTGAATAAAATGTAGATAATAATCTTTCATTATCTAAGAGTGACGAATCATCTATTGATCATTCACAACCTTCATATGATTTTTGACATATCCGAACGATGTGTATTAGCGACTCTCGATAGAGCAATATTTAATATCACCAAAGCATGACTGTCCTCATATAAGATACTATGATGATTGATAAGAGTATTTTATACACTTATTCGAGGGTCTAAAGTATTTATATTTGGTAATTCTTTTGATAATTTTTTTTAAAATTATTATACTTTATATTATATTGGTAAAACTCAATGATTGAATGAGGAATTGGAAGAAACGAAAGAAAGATCAAGAAAAAATGACACAGTCCAAAGTTTGAGGACCAAATTGTAAATATTCAATAGTTAGTTCGAACCACAAGACGATATTCTAAAGATTGCTAAGAGATAATTGGATGGAATTAGAACTAAAAAAAAAAAAAAATGGAATATTATCAAAATATTATCAAAATCAATTTACAATCGCACAAGTTATATTCCAAAATTTTGGTCGAACATTGAGACCCATTTTTGGTATAGTAAATGTTCGAATTGGAAAAATTCTATTTCTAGAAAAGTTGTAGTATTTTGGTCAGCTTTCCAATTCACTTTGAATCGCTTCAATCGGATATTATGAGAGAAATATATGACCAAAATACTGGCTGCTGTGTTGAGACAAAAAAATCCTCTCGCGAAGTCAACTTTCCTTAATCGATTGAAATTCTTTTGGAAACCAATTTGGACGTGATTTTCAATCAATTTTCTACTCCTTCAAATATCTACTAGTAGAATACATATTTGAGATCTCTCATATACATCTTATAATCCAATATTCATCAATTATTATCATCTAATGAGAAAAATCATAATTTTTTTGAGAGAATTGAATGAGACTTGCAAGAATTCAATTAAGTGAAGATTCAAACATAATTTTTGAGCAAAGAAGAGAAAATGTAAGTGGAGACTCCTTAAGAAATCATTGAAGAGTTTCAAAATTCATCTTTATCTTCTCAATTTATCAAAAATTCGGATTATGTCTTTTCATTTAAATATGATTTCTTATAATTTCGATATATTAGACTAAGGCTTATCGTACAAAACATCCCTACATTTGTCATGTATGTGCAAAACGTCCATACCTTTCAAATTTTTGCATTTTCACCCATATTTCAATGTTTCATTGCTGAAAACGTCATTTTCACCTATTTTTAACGTAAAATGACCAATATACACTCCTATATAAATAAAACAAAAAAGAAACGAAAAGAATAATAAAGAATAAATTGCAATCTTACTCCTATAATTTTTTAAAAAATGTAAATGAGTCCAAAATATATGAGCATCAAAGTTTTTGCACAAAGCCTTAACTGCAGTAACGTAAAATGACCAATATACATTTAAAACAAAAAAAGAAAAGAAAAGAAAAATAAGGAATAAATTGCAATTTTACTCCAAATCTTTTTAAAAAATGTAAATGAGTCCAAAATATATGAGCATCAAAGTTTTTGCACAAAGCCTTAACTGCAGCCAAAAATTGATCGTGTTCTGGATGAAATTGAGGAAGACCCATGGTTGGGCTTGGTGCGCCATGTGGAGGGGAAGGCAGCCCAGGTGGTCCACGACCATGGGTCAACTGGACGGAATAAGAATTTGGGATTTTCGGACCTAGCTATGTGAACTGCGCGACTGGCGTAACTTCTGGATAAATTTGAAATTCTGTGATGATGTTTGGGGTGAATTGTTGACATGGATGGGGTCGTCTGGTGATGGGAAATCGACTGGTGTAGAGTTCCGATCATGGGGGTGGCCGGAGGTGGATTTTCCAGCGATTTTCAGATTCGTAGGCAGCGAACTTTGGACAATGATTCCGAACTGTATAGTAGATGGAATTAAAAGGTGTTGATTGCTAATTGAAGGGGAAGTTGAGGGCTGTCGACCGGTGTCCAAGTCCGGAGGCTTTGGCGACCATAGGTTGCCGGAATTTGGAGGTATTTTGGGTGGTTTAGGGGCAAAAAATCATCCTTAAGAGAGAGAGTTTTTTTATTTTTTTTATTTTTAATATTTCATAAATTCTGGACTTATTTGCATTTTTAAAAAAGTTTAGGAGTAAGATTTCAATTTATTCTTTATTTTTCTTTGCTTTTCTTTTTTGTTTATTTATATAGGAGGGTATATTGGTCATTTTACGTTAAAAATAGGTGAAAAGGACGTTTTCCGCAATGAAACGTTGAAATATGGGTGAAAATGCAAAAATTTGAAACGTACGGACGTTTTGCACAATACATGCCAAACGTAAGGACGTTTTGTGCGATTAAGCCTTAGACTAATTTTATACACTGTTAGTATGAGATGAACAACAATATGATATTTTTAGTTTTAAATTAATTATTTTAACTTTAATTTGATTTGATTTGTACATGTTTATTATCTTTATTATCGTTATTTTCAATTGATTGATCACCAATTGAATTGTTAGTGAATTTTATTGTTATCGAAAGAGACAATATGGTTTAAGCTCAATATAATAAACATTATAAAGTTCGATTGAATATATATATAAAACTCTATGTTTTATATGATTTCAATATGTGTTCTAACACTTGTTAATGCATTTATTAAGTTAGCATTTTTTATTGAGAGATCAAAGGGTCACATAAGATGAATATATTTGATAGCTATCGAGAGAGGTTTTCAATTAAATTAGGAACATTGACCAATATGAATGATTTCAAATTGTTACTTTAATTGTTACATTAAAAATAAAATAATAAAGGGGATTCAATATCTTAGCAATGCATCTCACATATTTGAAAAATACATTTATTTGCTTTCATTAGTTTAATTGATAATTTAGGTATTAATATAGAAAAAATTACAAAATTTATTTACTATTCGGTTAAAGTTGAAATTAATTTTAATTCGATCAAATACGTAGTCCTCGCGGGTTCGACAATTTATTCATCATTGTATTAATTGACCACGATCTCATGCACTTGCGGTTTTTCAAAGGATCAAGTATTTTGCGCCGTTGTTGGGGACTAGTTTTTGATAAGATTAATTAATTTTAGTTTTAATATGGATTTTACTATTTTTTTAGTTCATTATATTAGAAAAATTTTATATTTTTTCTTGCTTCCTTTTCCAGGACATTGTGCAAGAAGTTCGAGAATCAGTGATCTTTCTCAATTTAACTAGAGGATCGAACGAACATTCAATCTTTAAAAAAGACAACAGTTGGAAACACACTAAAAACAGAAGAGGTAGGCATATTAGAGGAAAATTAGAATCAAATAGTCATCGGGGCTGATCTCGAAGGAGCACAACTGAATGTGGCTGTAGCTAATGAAAATGCAAAGCTAATGGGGGAGTATATGGTTCCACCGATTGTGGAAAGCCAGTCTAGCATAGTATATCCACATTTGGTCAAGCAAACTTTCACCTGAGGACGGATGTGATCAATATATTCCAAAACGCGATATAGTTCTTTGGGAGAGCCACGGAGAATCCCAATGCTCATAAATCAAGATGTTTGGATATGTGTTTGCAATTATCGAGTATTCAGGGGTGTCCAATTAAGCAATCAGACTGATGCTTTTCCCATACACGTTGAGAGACTCAACTAGAGAGTGGTTAGACACTGTCTACCTCATAATATCACTACATGGAACCAATTGAGTCAGAAATTCCATTGCAAATATTGCCCGCTGATAAGGATTGCAAAGTGGAGGGACGAGATTACCACATTCCAACAATTGAACTCGGAATGCTATTCAGAGGCTTGGAAACGACACAATGGTTTACTTCGCCAATGCCAACAACACGGATTGCAGAAATGGCTTCATGTGCGGTACCTTTACATTGGTCACGTAGACTCCGTATGATTTCTTCTTTCCTTTGGGTAATCGAAATTGCAGTCTAAATATTTTTATAAATATTTTATACAATAGGAAAAATATATTTTTAGTTCAATATTTAATAAGAATTCATTTTTTTTTCAAAGTAGACAATCATTAAGATCACGATCCTTGAGAATTACTAAAGATAATCAGGCTATTGTTATATGAATTTTTTTATAAATTAATTTTCGATCGAGATTTTACCGTTTATGCCATATTTAATAGTTTATTATTTTTTCGATTTTATAAATTGATCTTGACCTTTGAAGTTGATTTTTATTTATTGCCTTGTTCAATTGAATTTTTGTATTATTAAATTACAAAATGACAAATGATTGCATATTCTATTTTTGTCTATTTTTCATTTCAGAAGTAATTTCATACTTTATTTTTGTAATTTCTTTAATATAAAGAACCGAAGTGGACCGGATCGAATCGGAATTGATTGGTTCAGTTTTTGTTCGTTTCTATAGTTGGATATGGAATCAATGGTACCATTAGATTTTCATTGGTACTCGGTTCAGTTCGATTTTCTTCAAAATTGGACCATGCCCCACTCTTAAATATGATGCAATCTTACATTAAGACAAATCTCTATAAATTTTGTGTGTTTTTAGTTCTTTCTGTGAATTTAAATAGGATTAAAATTTCAATTTTTCAACAATTTATATTAAAAGTCGTAATAAAAGAAGTGTTAAAAAAGCAAGTCTTGTCTTTTGTCTAAATTTGGGTCGTATGAATTTGGTTAGAGGCAATTTTTTCTTGCGGTTTAGACTAAAACCACGAATATCGCAAACTACTCTTTTTTTTCCTCCGTGTGTGCAAATTTGACTCCCTCTGAATAGTGAAGAGTTTTCTATAATTATAATTATAATTAAATTTAAGGTAGTTTGATGCGCTCGTCCACATGTTCTAATTCTGAATTTTGCCTATAAGAAACTTTAACATTATCGTAAAATTGTTTATTCTAAAAAGATGATTATTTTATATAAAATTAAATGCTTGGAAGAGGGCAATTTTTAATATTTTAAAAAATGTTAGGAGAATTTAATAAAAAGTCTTCTAGTGGGAAGCTCAATATTTTTAATCTGCATTTTTATTTAATTAGATACTAAGATATAGAGAAGTTTATGTTGCATTTGATTTGCTATTTTCAATTTGTTTTTAGTTTTCATTATGCAAAATATTGAAAACGTATTTGATTTGATATTTTCGAAAATGTATTTTAGAAATCAAGGTTAAATTTATAATATATAACTCAAAATACATTTTTGACGTTTTGAATTTCAGAAAACACTTAAAACATGGAAAACAAACATTTAAATAAAAATTTAAAATTTAAAAATAAAATTATTAAAAAATTCTAAAAATTTTAAAAATAATAAAAAAAAAAATTCTAAAAAAATATATTTAAATGAACATAATATTCTCATTCCCGTAATTAATTTTATTTTTGTTTTTTATATTTTGAACTCAATTTATTATTTATTTTACTTTTCTAGTGAGAAAAAAATATTGTAAGATTCATCAACTTTAAAATTTATATATTATTTGATAATATATTAACATAAAACTGTTCTCTTTTTATCAGTGTTCTAAAATGTATAATATGTGGTGATGTACGAAGACCAATTTACGGGTTTGACGAATTTAGACGAGACATAAGCATAAAAAAAAGCGTAAAAGACATTTTCTTATTTTAATATTATTTTAATTTTTAATCAATTAAAAAATAATTTAATAATTAAAAATAATACTTACCAAAATTTAAAACAAATTTATAGGAATTTTATACATTTTAAAAAAAATTTCCAACAAAAAGATAAGTTTCAATGTAAATTGACCTTTAAGTTTAAATTTAGAAGAACTGTAAATTTTGTTTTTTAAAAAGATAATAATCGTACCTAGGCATGTATTAGTGGTCATTGATTGCCTTTGACTGCTAAATAAGACGCCAATCCACTTGATTTGGCATTTCCGCCTTGCATCGCATCTAAACGCGCCTTTTAAGACACTGCTTTTTTATTGAATAAAATATTATAAAATAATTTTTGAATTTTCAAACCAAATGTTGTTCTAATTTTCCGTTTTCAGAAATAAATGTTTGAAATGACAAAACAAACATAATTTTAACAATTTTAAAATAGACTCTTAAAATAAAAAATTGAAATATAAACAATTATTAAGATAAAAACCATACTGTTTATTTGTCTCATGCACATTAAAGTATTTGAATATCGACCAGTGGGTTCAAAATGGATCGGGTGGACCATACTAGTAAAAAAATTCAAACGAAACCAGGTGACCTGATTGTCTCGTTCTACAACCCATGATGACATGCCAAACTAATCTGATTTATTAACATGACCTGATTGTCTCGTTCTACAACCCATGAAGACATGCCAAACTAATCTGATTTATTTAATAAATTCAAACAACAAAAAAATATTATAAGCGCCATTATGACAATAAATCTTTATTTTTTTTCTAGCTTTTTTCACAATCTAAAACATGGTAAGCTGGACAGCCCGGCTTGTAATATTAATGGGGTTCGTGGGTCTTTCCACTCCTTGTATTTGTTGGGTATTTTAGTGATATCCAAATAAGCCCATGCAATGATGAAAAATCGTGGTCCGTTTATCTTTATAGGCTATAAGCCCAGGATTGAAAAATATTATTAAAATTCACACCACAAATGATGTAGCCCAATCTTATTGGGTATTTAGAGGAAATCAGTCTATTGGGCTAGGTGACCATTTTAGTTTTCTTGAACTCTATATTGAAGAGAAAAATTTGGAAATTTGTTTGCCCATTTTGTCTATAAATTGGAGTCTTTTGATTTCATTTATACACACCAAAACCTGAAGAAAATCGGCTTCTTCTTCCTTTTATAGTTAGTGTATTTGTGTTCCATTTTCTCTGCTTCTAAGTTCTCCAATTTGGTGTTGTCTTGTGGTGTTTGATTGATGATTTTTTCAGCCTAAATAAAAAGGGAAAAACATTAATTTTGCATTCTTCTTCTTCTTCAATTTTGATTTCCTTTTGAATAATTTACTTAATTCTTTACTAATTTCTGTGTAGTTCAATTGTAGGATGAATTAATACCAACATTTGGTATCAGAGCTTGGTGGGAATCAAAATCTGAAGAAAAATGAAGTTGAAGCAAAAAAACTGGAAGAAGAACAGTGAAGTTTTGGAAAAAATCGGACCTGCAAATCCATTTTTTCAGACAAACAGCTGACCTACAGAAGAAATTGAGGCCAGATTCGGACTCTGTAGGCGAAGGAGAAGGTGATTGGACGGCGCGTGGTGGGCGGCGGCGGGGCGTGGAGACTCCGGCAATAGCGCGTATGGGCGCGTGGGGAGGTTTCAGCGACTATTTCTTCAGACATAATCTTCATTTTGACATTTCTAACATTTCAAGTACTATAGTGAAAGTTGGACGATTTTGCCCTTGGTGGGTCGATGGTCGCAATTGCAGTATATATTTACTGAATTACTTTAGGCCAAAATCGCAGCCCTAGCATCTCTTTTATTTTACAAACTACAGAACTGGTCCGCTCTGGTAAATTGGCCGAAACCTTTATATTATCGTACTAGCAGATTATCGTGTAGGGTGATAATTAGGATTGGGGGTGCCATTGTTTGGTAACCATTGCTTGTTGGTAGAACCTAAGA
Source organism: Fraxinus cuspidata (assembly GCA_903798385.1). NCBI lineage: Eukaryota > Viridiplantae > Streptophyta > Magnoliopsida > Lamiales > Oleaceae > Fraxinus > Fraxinus cuspidata. Next base: position 2,627 of record CAIGRP010022186.1, on the reverse strand, counting down.
TTACTTGACATTCTCTGTTTAATTTCTAAGTGANTTACTTGACATTCTCTGTTTAATTTCTAAGTGAAATTATTTATTTGTCATCTTTAGACTTAATTGTTGAACGTTGTTGAGTTATTTAATCTCATATTATTTTAGACTTGTAACCAAACTCCTATTATATTTTCTTCATTTGATCTGAGAACGTGATTCTCACGAAATCTTGGGGTTCTGGAATAGCGTATTATTGTGAAACCGTATGAATCTTGTTACTCTGTGTAATTTGTGTGACCTGTGACTTTTATATACCTGAGTTTGTGTTCTGTGCATTTTTTTTGGTGAGATGTCGACACATCACTTTGAGTTGGGTATCTTTAATGGTAAATGAGATTTTTCATTTTGATAACAAGAAATGAAAGATATTTTTGTTCAACAAAACGTCTCTAAAGCTATTGATGACTTTTTTCTTACAAACTTGATTGCTGAAGAAAAAGAGAACTTGGATGAATTGGCATATACTTTTATCATTTTACATTTGTCTGATGCGGTGTTAAGAAAAGTTGGTAAATTAAAATCAGCTTAAGAAATTTGAGAAAAAATTGGAGGAGCTTTATGTGTCTAAATCCATTTCAAACAAACTTTTTCTACTTGAAAGCTTTTTTAGTTTCAAAATCGATTCTTCAAAGGACCTGGATGACAATTTGGATGTTTTCAAAAAACTCGTGCAAGATATCACTAACTGTGGTGAAAAAGTACATGAAGAATATAATGTTATCTTTTTGTTAAATGCTATCCCTGAAACTTATAGAGAATTTAAAAATACTATTAAATACGAGAGAGATACTTTAATACCTGAAATTGTTATAGACTCATTAAGAAGTAAATATATGGAAATGCGAGCCGAGAGAGTCGAGAGAAAAAGTGATCAGGTTCATATGATGAGAGGTAGGTCTCAATCTAGAACTCGTGATAACCAAAGTGGATACACATCTGGTAGTAAAAAGAAAAGTAGAAGTCTATCTAGGTCAAAAAGTAAATTTAAAGGTAGAAAATGCTATGGGTATGATAAAACTTGACATTTCATTAAAGATTAATATCTTGAGACAAATAAACAAAAAAAAAAAAGGTTTACAATGAGGCAAATGTTATTACTTTTTTTGATGAATGCTGTGAAATTTATGTGTTATTGAACTCTGAACTTACTGAAGTAAATTTGACTGTGAAATCACATTTGCATGAATGTATACTTGATTCTGGTGCATCATTCCATGTTTCATCACATAAAGCCTGGTATGAAAATTTGCAAGAATCTGAAAGTGGTCATGCTATTTTGTGTAGTAATCATGTGCTTAAATTACATAGAGTCAGATATATTCCTGATATGGCTAGAAATCTTATTTCGATAAGAGCATTAGAAACCGATGGTTTCACTTATAAAATTGGAAACAACATGGTAAAAATGATTAAAGGTGCTCTTATCACATGTAAAGGTACTAAAAGAAACAACATTTATGTGACTACTGCTGAAATTATTAAAAATTCATCTTCCTTTATAAATTTGACCAACACAGATGAAACACACAACTGACACAATATATTAGCTCACATAAGTATTAAAGGATTTAAACTGCTAAATGATAAATGTGTGTTTGGAAAAGACTATGTGTCTAATATGCATTTTTGTGATCACTGTGTTTTTGGTAAATATTATAAGTTATCTTTTTCATATGACATGCACAAAACTACTAAAGTTTTAGAATATATTCATACTGATTTATGGGGGCCTACTACTAATCTTACAATGGGTGGTAATAGATATTTTTGTCCATAATTGATGATTATAGTCGTGGGTGTGGGTTTATCTGTTAAAAGATAAAACTGAAATCTTCAAAAATTTCAAAATATAAAAATTGCAAATTGAAACTCAAACTGACAAAAAGATAAAATATCTAATAACTAATAATGACCTAGAATTTTGTAATAATGATTTTTATGATATATGTGAAAAATGTGGAATTACTAGACACAAAACTATTCCTTATACACCTCAATAGAATGGGGTGGTTGTACGTATGAATCGTACCTTACTTGATAAAATTAGCTGTATGATGTTGAGTTCTAGTATTCCTACATCTTTTTGGCCTGAAGCTGTTATAACTGCATTTGATAAAATTAGATGTATGATGTTGAGTTCTAGTATTCCTAAATCTTTTTGGGATGAAGCTGTTATAACTGCATGTTATCTGATTAATTTGACACCTTCTACCGCATTAAATGGTGATACTCCACATGAAAATGGTATGGTAAATGTGCTGATTATACTGTGTTAAAATCTTTTGGATGTGCTGTTTTTTCTCATCAAAATAAGGGAAAATTAGAACCTAGAGCTAGAAAATGTGTTTCTTAATATATCCCAAATGAGTTAAATGGTATAGGCTTTGGGATAGAAGTCAAACTTGAGTTAAGATCATCATAAGTCATGATGTTACATTTAATGAGTCTGAAATGCCATGTCTAAAATCAGAGAGTGACACCTTGAGAGAAAAACAACAAGAAAACACTAGTGACGAATCCCATGTGGATTTTAGGCCTTTTAATGTTCAAACCCTCACCACCTTAATTGAGGTGGAGCATCAAAATCCTGAATT
>CAIGRP010022184.1:0-19909 GCA_903798385.1 Fraxinus cuspidata | reverse complement strand
GTAGGTACAGAAGTTGGTACCCAAATATCAACATGCAAGTATTCAAGTATTGACACAAGTTTTTTTTACATTCCAGACAAAAATAGTAATCTATTATGCTTTCCTAGAATGCAATAATCACAAAAGCTGAGTTTTTCGATGTTATTTTTTTTTCCAAAGGCACCTTATTTTTTCAAAATTTGCAATCCTTTGTCATTAATATGACCAAATATCTTGTGCAATATTTGTGACTTATCATTTTGAAGAGAGATTGCTGCTAAAGTGGAGTCAAAAAAGTTTTGTGTTTGCAAAAAGTAAAGATCATGTCTTCAACAATCAATTGAGTATATCTCAAGATTTTAGTTTATCCCTTATTAATCATAATGACATAGTTTAGGTAATCTAAAACACCTAAATAGATCAATTTCTTTGAAGGTCAGGAACTACCTAGTCTTTTCTAAGACTAGTTGATTATTATTCTTTACTCTTAAAGTGATATTCAATATTCCCTTTAACTTGACATGTCATATGATTACNTAGGTAATCTAAAACACCTAAATAGATCAATTTCTTTAAAGGTCAGGAACTACCTAGTCTTTTCTAAGACTAGTTGATTATTATTCTTTACTCTTAAAGTGATATTCAATATTCCCTTTAACTTGACATGTCATATGATTACCTATTAAAACTTGACCACCATTTACATTTTCAAAATCAGCAAACCCCTCTTTATTAGGATTCATGTGAAAGTACAACCTGAGTCAAGAATTCATTATTGATTAGGTTGATAAGTAACAGCTACACAAACCTCATCAATATTAGCCTCATTATTGCAGGCTATTGCTGCATCACCATCAATTTTAGACTTGTTTCTATTATCACTAAGTTTGTTCGGACAATCTTTGATAAAATGACCTCCCTCTTGATAGTAAAATCACTTTTTACCTTTAATCTTCATTTTATCTTTTTGGTTTACTTTCTTCTTGTGTCCTAATTTATTATTGAAGTTAATGTTCTTGGGATTAAACTTAGACTTCACCATCAGATTTATACTACTAACAAACTCTTTTCTTTCAGATTTCAACTCTAACTCCTTAGTTCTTAATGCATTAATGATCACTTCAGTAGTTAGTATTTCCCTACCATATTGAATTGCATTTTTAACATCTTTATATTTATCACCAATTGAATTTAATAAAACCACAGCCAGATGTCCACTTGAGAGTTTCTCATCACAGTTGGTTAGGTCATAGGATAATCTGTTGAATCTATCAATGTTAGTTTCAAGGTCAAGAGATAGGTACACTTTAAAACCAAAAAAACTATTTCAGAAGATAAACCTTATTAGGCATGGTTTTATTCAAATAAATTGTTTCCATTTTTTTCCACAATTCAGCAGCAGTCTTTGTTTCTCTAACTTCTCTAAGCACATTGTCAGACAAATGCAGAAATATAGAACTCCAAGCAGTTTTATCTTGTTCAGTAACTTTACTTGATTCAACATTAGTTGGTCATGACTCATTAATGGCTTTTGCACATTTTTGTTGAAGTAAAAGCGCTTTCATTTTCTGGTGCCAGAGACTAAAGTCTCCTTTGCCATTAAAGACTTCTAATTCAAATTTTGAGGAAGGCATTGAATGTAATTTGAATAAAGATGAGCTTTCATTTTCTGGCGCCAGAGGTCTCCTTTATCATTAAAAACTTCTAGATCAAATTTTGAAAAAGACATAATCAAGAAATTTGAATGAAGAATCAATATATGCAGATCAGGCAGAGCACACCAGAACCACTGTATGAATGCTCTGATACCACTGCAACGATGAAGTTCAAATGATCAGCTACTTTCAATCAATAAAGCAGAAATAAATGTACACAAATCAACAAGAAAACCAAGTAAAGAACATGATATTTTTCTCCCTAAGGTAAGAGGTTTAGAATCGAAGTTCCTAATCCCCTTTTGAAATTTCGCCAATCGGAAGAAATCACTATATTAACCAGAATCAATGAATTGTACATAATACACTCTTGAATCACTCAGAAAATCACTCAAGATTTCTCAACACAAGCCTTTCAATCTAAACAAGCCGTTCACTCAAGAACAACTCTCAACACATATATAAAGCATTCAAGAGCTATCAAAGTTAATACAACATATCAAAATGATTTTCTGTATTTAAGTGAAAAAGAGAAGAAGATGAATATTCACATAGAGAAGAACCCAGACAAAGAGAGAGAGAGAGAGAGAGAGAGAGAGAGAGAGAGAGTGAATGAATGAATTAAATTAATTCACACAAACCCTAGATAAATGAATAAGTAACAGAAGTCACTCAAAAGTCTCCATCTAACGGTAATTGGGACGACACTTGGCAACATCTGGGCTACCCAGTTTAGTAAAAGAAGTCGCGTTTCGCCAAACACGTTTTTCACAAAATAAGGCAACAGTCACCAAGTAATCAATAAATGATCCAGCCCAACAATAAACCCTACCCAAATAATAACCCAATAAGTAAATATGGACATCATCATTATGCCAAAAACTCCACATATGCCACTTTACCAACCTTCAATTCGACTTCAAATGACTTATAGTATCTAGATGACAACTTTTCATATAGACATTTAGCTACAGATGTTTGGTGATATGGATGAAGTTTGAGATACACCCATTCTCCAACATTAAATTAGACATTTATTAATGTAAATCACCCTCCTGTCTTATCCTTTGTTGGGCTCGTGAGAGTTGCATCTTCAGTTCCCTTATTATCTCATCTCGCTTCAATAACAATTATTTCACAGTTGATATGACTAGTATTCTTCTCAATTGGTAGAATTGTTGAGCGATCATGGCCATAAACAATTTGAAATAGAATGTGTTTAGCTGAATTGCGAAAAGAAGTATTATACCAAAATTTCATCCATGGCAACCACAGACTCCAAGCCCGTGGTTGGCTGGAAGTAAAACACCTTAAGTATGTTTCCAAATATCAGTTCATCAACTTTATTTGGCCATCCATCCGAGGGTGATATATTGTACCTTGTTTAAGTACTGTACCTTGTGCCTTGAATAGGTATGTCCAAAACTTGCTTAAGAAAATTTGATCCTAATCAGAGATAACGGAGTAGGATATACCATGTAAGTGCATAATTTCATGAATGAAAACCTCAGCTACTAAAGGAGTTGTGAATGGATGCTTCAGACAAATAAAATCCCCATCTCAATTGGTCCACCACTACCAGAATAGTGTTCCAGCCACCTGATCTTGGCATCCCTTCTATGAAATCCATGAAGATGTTGACCCAAACCAACTCTAGAATGGGTAATGGTTATAAAAGCCCATATGGCAACAATGCCACATACTTATTTTGTTGACGTACCATGTAGTAAGCCACATAGCCCCTAATGTCCTTCATTACATGCCATAAACATTTCAAACAACTAATTTGCATGTTTTAACAAATCCACAGTGACCCCCGCCTTTATTATCATGACACTCTTGGAACACCATATTGACAAAATGGTAGTACTACTTTTTTATTATACAGCAGAATTCCATCAATTAGAGAGTAACCTGCAGGGCCTGCATTCCTTATATGTAAATATGAAACTACTTTGCCCAGTTCAAGGTTCGCGATCACTTCTTTGAAAATTCTACTAACTTTATACCCTTTCCATGTAGACAGAGTGAGTGAATTCAGTTCTGGTATTATAATTGACAAGGCATTTACTGCTTTATTTTTTAGTCCTGGACGATACTAAATATTGAAATTGTAACCCAACAGTTTAGTCAAACATTTCTAGCGTTCTTCGTTAATCATGTATTGCTCAAGCAAAAAATTCAGACTCCTTTGATCTGTTCGTACCATAGAGTGCCGAAGATGCCATTTCACGTTCATAGATTGACTTTTTTCCTTGCATTTTGTGGTAAAACCTAGCTGAAATATGCTAAGGAGTGTTGATTCTGCATTAATACAACCCCTAACTTGTGTCTTAAAGCATCGATTTCTACCAAATACTCTTGTGAAAAAATGGGTAATGTTAGGACCGGCAATTTTATCATGGCAACCTTTAGCTTCAAAAAAGCTTCTCTTGCCCTGTTATTCTAGGAAAATCTATACTAAAATAATTTCATCAACGACCACTCAATTTTGGTATAACCTACTACAAAATCGTCTGTAATAATCGATTAACCTCAAGAAACTTTAGAGATCTCTAAGAGTGTGGGGTATAGACCAGCTGACCATAGCCTCAATTTTAGTTTGGTCCACAGCCACGCCATCTTCGGATATGATGTCGTGGAGGTACCCTAGTTTTCATTACCCAACATATATTTTCATTAACATACAACCTATGTTCCTTCAAGTAGCCCAAAACGACACCTAAATGATACTGATGTTCCTCAATTGAGCATTTTTACACTAATATATCGTCGAAGAAAAGGAGTATGAACTTCCTCAAGTATGGCTTAAAAACCACATTCATCAAGTACTGAAATGTCACCAGGATGTTAGTCAGTCCAATGGGCATGGCTAAGAATTCATAGTGGCCTTCGTGGCTTCTAAATATAGGGAAAAACTAATACCGTCATAATGATCTTTCATGGTAAATCACAAAGAATTTAGGAACCAAATCAGAAGTATACCTAAATCAGACATGGTTAATGCAATGAATGAGTCCTGCAGTTTTTAGTTTTCCAGGTCAACACGTTGTTACTTTTTATCTCCGATGACGAGAGTCAGAACATAATGAGAATGAACAATCTCTGCGTGATCTGGGGACCATAACTGCATAAATATACTAACGGCTTGTTAACCTAATTCAGCCTATCATGAAATTAGGAACATGCCTAGTCTCTACACATAAATGCCCACACAATTAGATGATTCAAAGCCAAAAATACTGAAACCTTATTAGACCACTTTAAACGGGTTTAACCAAAATTGATAGCTTTTAATTTAATACACAATAATTCACATATAAGTCCACATGATCGATTAAAAAATCCTTACACTAAACGCTATCTTCAAAATATATTCCGACTTCACTTGATTTGGTGTTAGCTTGACTTCAGGTCCATTTTATAAAACACTTGGCACTATGTAGCTCATCTAAAAACTTGTCTATTATCAAAAAAGGGAATTGGTAGGGCACTATCAATTTATTGAGGGAACAATAATCAACATAAAGTCGCCAACTGCCATTTTTCTTTTTTACTAGTAGGACCGAGCTTGAAAGGGACTGAGACCGAGTTGTATGATGCCAGCAGTCAACATCTCTTTCAGTCTCATTCTTCATAATATGGATAATGAATCACTAGAGAAGCCCTAAATTGCAAGACTATGGCATGATCTCGGTGTCTTAGAGGGATAGTTCGTTAGGCCACTAGATATTGTCTAACATATCTGTAGCACCTCTATAATTGGATTTGGAACCTTTGTCAAATCATCACCTCCTTCCTCCCCCATGCTCCCTAACTTTAAAAACATCTATTGTCCATCTTCTTTTAATGCTTTCATCATAGACTTCATGGAGACATGATTTTTACTCAAATTGTAATCTCTTGTAGATGAATGAGTTCTTCTAAACCTTAAATTAAATATTTAAATTGAATTCTACCTAACGTTTCTAGCCACTTCATCCCCAATATTACATCTGTGCAGCCCAACTTCAAAGGTAAGAAACCTTCCATCACATCTATGTTTGGTAAGGACATCACCACCCCTTTACATATATCACATCCTCGTTAGATGATTCCTTACCTACAAGGACCCCGTGGCTCATAGTACTTATAGTCATCATTTCCAATTGATCAACTAGCTCAGAGGAAATGAAATAGTGGGCTCCATAGTCAATGAGGACCACTAGCAAATGCCCCAAAATTGAACCCCTGATTTTCATGGTTTTGGGTGTGGTCAATCCCACAATAGAATTCAATGATAATGTTTGAGATAATCTCGTAAGAGTTTGGAATCGTTGACAAGTAATACGTAATGAATATGTGTATCATCGCATAGGAATAACATTCAACTATAGTGAACTAGTTATAATCAAATTCAATCAATGTAACGCAAAAGAGTTGTTTGCTTTGTAATTATTCTAAATTATAATATGAAATATGTAAATGAGATTTTTTTGTCAAATAATCAGATAAATGTATTGGATTCAGAATTCACTTATTAATCTCTATTTTCAATTCTCGACTCATGTAAGTTAGTATTCTTCAAGTGTTCGTGATAATCGATAATCCATTAATATCTAATATTCTTTTTCAAGATATATTAAACATATCCTAAGTACGATACGATCATATTCTCAGTCCGAATTCATATGCAAAGAAAGTATTTAATCACATGATTATCACTATAGATTGTACACGCCATAAATATTCTTCCTAATACATTTTGTCCACGTGTCAAACATTTAATGTTCTAACCTATTTTGTGAGTCTTTCATCACTACAATAAGCAATAAATTGTCTTAATGGTGATCAAACATTCAAACAATTAAATAGGTATGCATATTTAATTAGAGCACAAGAATACACTTAAATTACTCAAGTTTTGAACTAGATATATTAATCAGAAGGTTTCATCATTCATCCCATCCACAAAAAACTTAGCCTAGCATTGTCATATCAAAATTATACAAAAATATATGAAAAGATATCACCCAAAGTAAAGAAATGACGAAAAACCTGAAAACTCAATTCCTTGGACATCAATATTCAATCCGAGCTTTGTACTTGCAATTCTTGATGTAAATTCACTTGTTATCCTCTTGCTAGGGTCCATTCTATTATAAAAACAAAGTAGAATGTGTTCTAGATGGCCCTTATATTATAAAAAATGCAAAAGATACAATTCCAGAACTTGTCAAAATAAGAAAAAGAAATAATTTTTTTTCCCGAATTTCTTCTAGGCACGCGCCTAGTTGATGGAAAGGTGCGTGCCTCTAAGGCTGCATTGAGCTTCAATCAACCATGGTGAGGGGCCAACATGCACGGGACCTCCAGAGCCAATCGCGCGCCTGGCTTGAGACTTGCCAATTTTACAAATTGGTCCTTGAAATTTCCTCCAATGCGTTTTGGTCCTTCTTCATTTCATTTCAGCTCATTTCTAGTCAAATTGGATGTAAGCATCATCCAATCATTACTTTGAAGTTTGTGTCAATCTCTGGGTATTTGTATTTAGATCCCTAAACTTTGTATTTCTTTACTTTTAGCCCACTTTTCGTTCCTTTGACTCATTTTTGTCATTTTCATTGAGTTTTGCCCGACAAACACAATTTATATCAAATTAAGCCATATTTTATTAAAATAGTCAATAATTATTGTAGTTTAGCGACCTAGATAAGTGTACAAAATACACTTATCAAACATCTCCAAACTTAAATATTTGTTTGTCCTCAGACAAAACATAGCCTAATTCTAACAAAATTTGGTAAGATGTTGGTCTTAGGATTGACAGTTCTATATCAAAAAATATAAACAGCTTCAAAGTCACAATGTTAGAGTCAACTTCCACATATCCAATGCAAAATTGACGTATGTGTGTGAATGTCCATACATAACATTACAAGTTCATGATTGGTTCAAGTTCCGACCTTTAATAGTTAAATTTTATTTACACATTGAATCCTTATTCACTTTATTAGCTTTAGGCAATTCAATGCATTTTTCACAAACGAAATCTCTATTCACCTTAATGTCTTTCTAAAATTGTTCCATCACCCCACACTATCCTAAAATGGTCGAAGGATGTATGTTGTAATTGTTTCTTCAGGTATGACATCTAAGATCCACAATTCTCAGCATATTCAATCACATGAACTAAAGCAGTCCCTCATGATGAAATGCATAAATTATGTGCGCAAAGTAATGTCAAGCTTTACATGAATAAGCACAAATTTCACCCACATTCAACTCTTTCACTGTTTATATTCTAACATATAGTTTCAATATTTTCATCATAGCCAGAAAGGCTAAACAACCCACACAAGCACACAAAATCAAAAAGCAACAAAAAAATTAAAAGAAATTTTTTCTTTTCTAACAATCCAACATGCACACAACCAGATAGCAAAAGCAACAAAAAGAACAAACAGGCACAATCGATGAAAACCCACCACCCCAAACTGAAATTGTGCATTACCCTAAAAAAAGTGCAAAAGTGAGGACAAGGAAAGAAACTAAAGACCCTTCAGTCTATCTGTAGGCAGTGGTGGTGGTGGTGGCCGAGGTAGATGCATGCATGAGAGGATTTACCACACCATATCTTATGTCTGATCAACACGAATTTGTATGTTGTTAACCCGACCTTTGTATACATCAACACAGCAGTGAAACATGTCATCTCCCTACTTGTATCTGTAATATCCTATCGAATTCGGAGGACATGAACCTGTATAATCCAGGCATCTAACTCTATATTTTGAATCCTCAACTACAAGGCTTCTAATTACTGTTGAATATTTCGAATGTTATTAGTCAAGCTAGCAAATAACTATCGCATGAATGGAAAATCCGCAGCAGGTTCGGATGTGGGTGATCAGGGAACTAGGCACGACTTCGTGGCCTTCAACTGCCTCCTGTTGTTGTTGTTACTACTACTGCTGATGTTGTTTGCTTTGTACGGCCTCTCTCTAGGGATTATCTACCATCTTACTATTATTAGGAACACATGTTAAAGCAGTCTACTCCCTTGGAAGAAGTCGCACCCCTAGGCTTTTCGATCCCACTGATGAGGTTGGGAAAAATCAAAGTCTGGTTAGAGATGGGCTCAATATTGTGGCATACAAGATTCATCAGAATTGTTGAGAATGGGTTAACTGGTTATACTCAAATTCATCATCTATAAGTGGCTATCCATCCACTCTCCAATAACACAAATAGGCAACAATGGCCATATTGGAATCCAATAGTATTCGGGACAATGTTATCCTGAGTCAAATCATAATATTTATCAATGACCTTTGGGAAAAAAAGAATTCACTTGTTTAGTACCCACGTGTAATGTTCACGCTCCATTCTAGGATTGTCGAACTCAGCATTGAAGTTAGCATAAAATTCTTGCACTAAGGTGGGAAGGACCTCAAACGACTTTGCAATCACTTGCTCACATCCCGCTGTGTATAAGAAACTCTTGTATGCTGGCTCGATAGGCGAGTTGTTCGTGAGTAAGCCTATGAGCCGGTTCATTGAAACAACCCATGAGCTTGGCTTATGGCTCGCCAGCAAACAGTGACCAAAAGTCTCTTTTTAAAAAAAAAAAAAAGACTGTTTGGTCAAATTTTAAAGGTTTTGTAGAGACCGTTGGGATCATTTTTTCTTCTTCTTCTTCTATAAATATCTCAAAACCTCACCATTTTTCTCACAACAAATTCAACAATTTCTCTACTATTTCTTCATTATTCAATTCATTCTACAACTCTTCTACTTTCTATAATTATATTACAATTCACATGCACATACATTCGTTATTATTTAATTCGCACACATCATATAAGTTTAGTTATATTCAAATTTCATTTCTACTATATACATTCTCTTAATTCTATTATCTACAATACAATATATGTTATCCCATTTGTAAATTTCATCTTCAAAGTACAAATGGATTTTTGTCATTTCGTTGAGGGCTTGTTCTATGGCCAATCACCTATGACTCCACAATCTCAATTTTCCAATTAGTTTTCATATCTCAACAATGTCCCTATCCTAACGATATGTCGGGAATGGGCGACGGTGATGATGCTCATGGTAGTAGTAATAATCCAATTGATTTGGATGACATCGATGAACATGCTGGCAAGGTCAAAACTACAAATTCCCGATGCAAGAGGGAAGAGGAAAAAAAAGTTACAAAGTGTTGGGAACGCTTTAAATTGGTTACAACATGTCGTATTGTCGACGGAGTTCCAGAGTGTACAGTAGTGTGTAAATACTATCAAACACAATTGGTATGGCATAATGGAATGAGTACTACCCACCTTAACCATCACTACACCAAATGTACGGCCAATCATAGACTTGTTGGTAGAGCATTTGGTACTCCTTCTACCGGCGATTCTTCAACAATAAGCACATCAATGTATTCAAAGTAAATGACTCATGATGGAATGGTAAAGTTCGTTGCCGATGCTAGGTTTTCTCTAAACATAGTCGACAATGAGTATTTTACAGCATTTGTGAAAAAAAAATATCTCAAACTTATATAGGGGTAATGAGAAACAATCTTCGTAGTCATACTATAGATTATTTCATTAGAACCAAAATCCAATTGATTAGTGATTTACAAAAATATAACGGCGTCATATCATCTGCTTCATATTTATAAGAAAATATAAATAAATAAGATTATATAGAACAACTGTCCACTACATAGTCTCATTTTAGGTGATCCATAAAAAAATTATTGTTTTTTAAGATAATTGAATTTTTCATAATGCTAGCAATATTTTTAACGCTATCATGCAAATTATTAGGGAATATCATTGTCAAAGTAACATTTGTTCTTTTACATTTGGTAATGCTAGTGTTAATAAACTTGTTGTAGATAAACTTTATAGAATACTTAATCCTGATTTCGGTGGTTTTTTATTTCATATTCGTTGTGTCTGTCATATTTTTAATTTAATGTAAAATGGTATAAAACATATTAAGCATGGGATGGATAGAATTTAGAGTTTAATAATATATATCACCATATCACCAAGAGGAAAACAAGAATCTGAGAAACTTTGTTCTCAATATAACCAAGATAGTAGAAAATTTATAACTGACGTGAGCCATAGATGGAACTTTACTTATTAGTAAAATCATGCGAATGATATGAACATTTAATTACTAAATTTTGTAACAGTAGGGATGTAAGAAATGACCACTAGACTTTAAAGTTAAAAATTTTTTGATAAGTTTTTATGATTCCACAAGTATCTTATTTGGGTATACTATCCCCACTAGTTCAAGAGTTCTTGAGCATCTTTTTATCATTCAAGAACTTTTCAAAGATACAAAAATGATTTCGCTTTTTCCTGAAATATTGTATTATTTGGAATTGAAGTTTAGAAAATATTGGGAAGACTTGCCAATTTTATTTCATTTGGCAAGCGTAATGGACCACAGGTACAATCTAAAAGGTACTAAATAAGTTATTCGACAAATCACAAATTTTTTAAAGTTTGACCAACCTATCACTTATTCAAATTTAGAAACCACTTTAACTTCTATGTACGAATTGTATGCATCATGTATGTGTGCAAATATTAGTCAGACGCCCACTGTACCCACCCCTTCTACTAATCTTGAAGAAGACGATGCAGGATAAGTTGATTTATTTGAAAGCATTGGGGATGAAATATATGATGCAGGAGGTTCTTCTTTTGGTATGTCTCCTGCGTATAATCTGACACTAGATAAAACTCCTTCTAGAATACATGTTGAATTAGTTAAATATTTTAATGATCAAATGTTTAGGAGCATAGAGGATGTAGATGCAATACAATTTGATTTACTTGATTTTTAGCAAAAGAACGAACGAAAAATATCCTATTATTTATGTCACTGAAAAAGATCTACTAATACCTTCGGTTTAGCACTGTAGCTTTAGAGTCTACTTTTAGTTCAAGTAAGAGAACTCTGTCTGAGGTCAGAAGTTGTCTCAAAAAAGATATTTTGGAAGCATTGATGTTCATAAAGGATTGGCAAGAAGCTCATTTTCAAATACAACATACATGTGAGAAAATTGCATGTAACCAGGTAAATGATATTTAATCTCGTTATGTAATCATGATACCCCAAGAATAACTATCAAGGAAAGGGGTGAATTGGTTTTTAAAACTTTTTCGAAGAATTAATTTAAATTCAAGCAAGTAAAGACTAAATAGATTAATTCAAATAATAAGTGCAAATATAAAAGCGACAAATAAAAAGGAGAGTGATGCAAACGATATAATTGTGGAGGTTCAATCTAAATCAATGATCTACGTCATCCGTTACCAATCTCTCCAGCATGCGTAAGACATTTTCACTATGTTGATTGACTTATGGTATAATCCAACCCCTTACAACGCTTTTGGTGACTTACAAACAAGGAGCACCGATCTTTATACAATATTAAACTTTACGAAACCTCAATACGACCCAATATTGAGCTTTATGTGACCTCAATATGACCTACAGAGTGAGTTACAACAAGGAGCACCGATCCTTATACAATATTGATCTTTACCAGACTTCAACACGACCCACACTTTATCAAAGTAATTTTACAATAAAATTCCTCTCTTGATGATAATACAAACAAGTTAAGTACTAAGAGAGGCTAACACTTCAATTAATAATAGCAAATGATAGCTCAAGTGTTAGATGAAAAACTTTGATAAATATGATAGTTAAAAATTATATTCAACCAATCAAAAATTTTCAATGAGAAGTGAAGAAGAGTCAAATGCAATTTAAGTTCAAAAATCTTAAAATATCTCTCTCTTTTAATGAATGATTGTAATAAATTGAGTATTAAGAGATAAATGAGAAAATTCGACGAATATGATAATTTTAAAATTTTGATTCAATCAATCAAAGTTTTCAATAAGAAGAAGTAGAAATGTTTATGCAATGTCTTCTCAAAATATATCTCTCTTTTAGTGAATAATTGTAATAAATTTAGTATTAAGAGATAAATGAGAAATTTCGACGAATATGATAATTTTAAAATTTTGATTCAATCAATCAAAGTTTTCAATAAGAAGAAGTAGAAATGTTTATGCAATATAAGTGCAAATATTTTCTTCAAAAATATAGCTCTCTTTTAAAATTGATATAAATAAGTTAAGTGTAAAAAGAGATGAAAAATTTGATGAGAGAAATGACTCAAGAAGTATGATTCAACAATCAAAGTTTTTGCTATAAAAAAATAAATGAATGTAAAAATATAAGTGTAAAGAAGTTTTTTTTACAAATATATTTCACAAGAAAGTTATCTTCTAGTTGTTGTAATGAATGTAAAGTGAAGTGATATTTATAACAATTAAAACGTCAAAATTTCTGACCAATTGGACAACCCATCTAGACTTCCGCATCCTAAACAAAACAATCAAACTAGCCATTGTGTGATAGAGATAAAAATGGTTAAAAAAATGATCGTTGGGTGAAGCGGACGTCCGCTTGGACAGACTTTTCCCGGATTTTTCTTTCTTGATTGTTTGAAAATGTAGGCTCTTGAAGGAATTTTTCACTTTATTTTAGGTATGTAATATTGTAAGTTTGAATAATAAACTGAAATGCTTACATTTTTTAAAAATAATTTTTATTCAAGTGTTTTTATGAAATAATATTTTCGTGCATAAAACGATTTTTGAATTTTTTTTATCATTCATTGCTAAATATCTTGATCTTGACGTTTGTCTTTTAAGCTATTGTATCAAATAATTTGACTTGAATGCTTAACTTCTACTTTGATCTTTATTTCAAGTCCGATTTATAATGTTTTATTTTGGTAATGCTTGATTGATTTTAGTATTGAACTATTATCACTTAAAATCAATTATTAGAAATAATATTAATCTTATTTGTTATGATCAAAATATTAAAGATGATATCAATTATAGGTCAACAAATCTTACTTTTGTTATTTTCTTCAAATATTTTGATTTTTAAAATTTTTTACATGTAACAAATTGTTTGTGTACAATTTTAATTCCGCCTATTAAAAAATTAGATAGTTGATCCCAAACCCAGATAAAAGGAGGAGAGTTTTTTGGAAAAAAAGGGGAAAAAATAGTTTTTTGAACAAAAAAAAAGAGGGCTTGTGGGCCAAGCTTAGCTCAGACCCACGAGCCACGAGCTCAATGGCCAAGAAGAGCTTGGCACTTCACAGACGAGCCACGAGCTTGACTTGTCTCTTACATAAGCTGAGCTCTTAGTTAATGGGGCCGGCCGGCTTAGCTTGCCCCATTGCCACTTTTACACTTAGTGAAATTGTGTACACGTGCGCCTTTGTTACCAACAGAGATCATTTTTCCTTGTTGCTAAAATCTGACTGTTCAGATCTTCTCAACTTTTTCTAAATCTCAATTTTTGTGCCCAAATTGTGTAAAAGGTATAGAGTGGATATTGGTCACGAAAAATTTTTGAATCTAAATTTACCCTGAAAAAATATGTTATTGGTCTCATTTAGCCTTAAAAACCTCATTTTTTTTTTACCTTTGAACACAATTCTTGGTCATTTCTTTGTATAACTTGGCACTCTCATATGCCCCCAACCTAAGTTCATTGAGCTCATTGAGTTGAAGGATTACATGCTTCCCATAATCACTAATAACCGCCCACTAGGTGCCATACCTCAAGAAAATGTTCTTACTAAGGAATTGAGTCACAATCCATTCGTCGTTAGTTTGTAAAGCTATAGTCTCAACCCATTTTAACATGTATTCATTGCCACCAAAATGTATTGCTGATCATAAAGTCAATACATCAAACATCGAATAATTCCATTTCTAAAATGTTGTTCAATAGCATATTGTTTTTCCTTGAGATATTTTCTATCGTTTGGCACTTATTACATCTCTTCATCAAAGCATAGGCATACTTGAACAACGTAGGCCAATAAAAATTCGATTATTGAACTTTTGATGTTGTCTTCGGTGTTGCAAGGCGACCCCCATTTGGTGAAGAGTAATAATGCTCCAATAAATGATTCTGCTCTTCTTCCTATACACAAAGACAAATTATCTGATCCGGACATGTCTATATAGAACGGGGTCATCCAAAAAGTAATGTTTGAGGTCATTGAATAATTTATTCTTATCATGACTCGAGTGCTTCGACAGAGTGACAAAACTGACCAAATAAGTCACATAATATGCATACCATGACACTGTCCCAATCTGAAAGAATGTCTCATATGGGAATACTTCATTAATCTCATCTGTACAATTCAATTTTTATGATTCTAGGTGAGATAGATGATCTGGAACTACATTCGCATTTAAATTTTTATCTCAAATCTCTAAATCAAACTTCTGCAATAGAAATATCCATCAGATGAGTCCGACTTAGCATCCTTCTTGCTCATCAAGTATTTCCATGATGTGTGATCTAGGTATACAATAGACAATCACCTTTGACCAGTCAAATATTGTCTAAATTTGTCAAAAGTGAACACCACTGCCAAAAGCTCTCTCTGTAGTAGCATAGTTCAATTGAGCCTTAACAAGAATATTGCTGGCATAGTGAATCACCTTTGTGATCTTGTCCTTGAAATGACTCAGACCTGCCCCAATTGTGTGTCGCTAGCATCACACATCAACTCAAATGGTAATTCCCAATTAAGAACAATTAATACTGGAGCTGAAACCAACTTTTCTTTTAGAGCTTTGAAAACAACCACACTTTTAGAAATGTGAGAATGAACACCATTTTCCAACAAGTTGCAGAGGGATTTTGTGATTTTGGAGAAATCCTTAATGAAGCGACGGTAGAACCCGACATGTCCCAAGAAGTTTCAAATTCCCTTCTTTGAAATTAGTAGAGGTAGCTTCTCAATCACTTGTATCTTTACCCCGTCAACCTCAATATCTCTAGCTAATATCAAATGTCCCTACATTATACCTTCCTGAACCATGAATTCACATACACTTCTTCCAATTAAGCACTAGATTGGTATCCTCACAACGTTGCAACACTAATCTCAAGTGATCTAGGAATTCCTTAAATGATGTCCCAAAGACTACGAAATCATCTATGAGCACCTTAGTAATATGCTTTACCATGTCAAAAAAGATGGACATCATACAATGTTAAAAATGGCTAGGACGTTACACAATCCAAAGGGTATTCTTCAATATGTAAAGGTGTTATAGGGACACATGAAGGTGGTCTTCTCCTGATCATATAGTGCTATTGAAAGCTGATTGTGCCCCGAATACCCATCCAGAAAATAGTAATATGCATGACCTGCAAGCCTCTCATATATCTAATCAATGAAAAGAGTGGAAAATGGTCCTACATATTGGCATTGATGAGTTTGTGATAGTCAATGTAAAGTCTCCAACTCATGACTGTGTGCATATGAATGAGCTCATTTTTTTATATGAAACCACAATGATTTCCCTTTCTTAGGCACCACATGTACTAGACTAACCTAATGACTATCGGATAAAAGATATATGATTCCAGCATCCAAAGACTTCAAAACCTCATTTCTCACCACCCATTGTATTTAAATTCAATCCACACTGATGTTCCATCGAAGGTTTGTATCCTCTTCCATCAAAATCTTGTGCATGTAAAGAGAATGGCTAATCCTTTTATGTCAGAGATAGTCAACCCAATTACTGTATTATGAAATTGAAGTACCTTTAAAAGCTGATCTTCTTCCTCAGTAAAAGGGTTCGAGATGATGACTAGAAGTGGATTCTTTTTCTCCCAAATAAACATACAGTAGGTGAGTAGGCAATTGTTTTATCTTATTGAACGGTTGGTAAAGGCTCTGTGAGACCTTTACCAAGCTCTAATCATGGCTACTTGAAGAAGAGTGGGAAGGCGGTTAAGTATCTAGCACATTCTTCTGCTTCTTCTTTATCAAATGACAAATCTTGAAAATGTACCATGCAAGCCTCAAGTGAATCTTGAGGCTGATCAAATCTGATTGTCTCTGTCACTACTTCATCAATCACATCAATCTGAAAGTAAGAATCTGACTCATTTTGAAACTTAAATGCCTTGAAAATGTTGATTGCCAATTCCTCTTCATCTAACCTCAAAGTCAACTGACCCTTTTGCACTCTATTAATTCTCTATCAATAGCTAAAATTGACAATCCAATATGAGATGGACGTCTTGTCTTCTTCCATATCCAGGATAATGAAATATGCTGAGAATATGAACTTGTCATCCTTCACCAAGATATATTCAACATTGCATTTAAGGTGTTTAATCGACTTGTCGGCTAGCTATAATGAAACTGTAATGGCTTTTGCTTCCCAGACATAATTTCCTTCAAATGGATAAAGAAATTAAATGAACACTTACTCCTAAATTATATAATGCATTATCTATATGTTTGTTACCAATGTTATGAGGAATAGTATACCTCTTTACATCTTTTAATTTCGATAGTAACTTGTGTTTGAGTATCGCAATGTACTCTTCTATCAACATAACCATTTCATTATCCCCCAGCTTTCTCTTATTTGGTAGTATATCTTTTATGAACATAGCATAGTTGGGCATTTAAGCCAAGGATTGTAAATGGTATGTCGATATGTAGTTTATTGAACACATCCAAAAGCTTCGCAAACCTTTTATTAAGCTTGTGTTTCTACTTTCTCTATGGGAATGAAATCGGAGATACATGTCTTAACCAGTGGATTGTCCAAAAACTCAACTTGATTTTCTTCTATGGTTTTCTTAGATTGATCCATGTGCTTCTTGGCCGTGGTGGGTACCATTTTTGTAGCAATAGCTAATCATTTCACGTGTATTTTTTGTAATTTAACTCCACTACGTATGGTGATGGATTTAATATGTTCATTTGGATTTGTCTTTGTGCTACTAAGAAAAGTTCTTTGAGTTCTACCTGATAAGATGACTGCTATCTATCTTATTCGCTATTCTAAATTCTTAATAGAAGCATGTTGGTTCTGAAAGTTAGTTTCAGTCTTCGTGGTGTACTGAGAGAACAAGTCTTCCAATGAAGACTTTCTATCTTCAAGTTATTGTTGTTGTTGGAAAACTGGTGGTCTATTATGATAATTCTCTCCTTGTCCCCAACCTTGATTGTTCGTCCCCAAGAAATTTGGACGATTCCTCTACCCAGATTGTAAGTGTTGAGAAGAGGTTGATCTGCTATATCTAAAAGTTCTGTGCGTAGCTAACTTTCTCAGGCTGAATAACATGCATGGAGGCTAAAGGACAACTTGCAGTAGTATGATTTGTCCCACAACCTAAGTAAACCGATAATGGCTGGTTTACCATGTTAACAGACTGGAATAAGTTATCTAATTTCATTGCAATCACCTCTATCTGTGCTGCTAGTGTAGTCACTGCATTAATACTATGCATAATTGTTGATTTCTTATATATCCCAATAAGTCGACCATAGAGACTGATTTTTTTTCTATCTTCTCACACAGTTCATGAGCCTTATCTATATCTATCTTTATTATTGAACCGCACGCTGAAGCATCTGCCATATTTCATCATTCTAGAAGTAATCCATAGTAGAAGATGTATACCTGAGCTTGTTTAGGAATGCCAAGATTAGGTCACTTCCCAAACAATTTCTTGAATCTCACCCATGTTTCTGGATAGTTCTCAAGATCCTTCTACTTAAATGTGTAGACTTCATTTCAGATTTGATGGACTCGAGATGGTGGAAAAAATTTCACAGTGAACTTTTGCACCATGTCGTCCAAGACAAGATGATCCCGATAGGTAAAGAGTGGATCCATTCTCTTGCAAAATCCTTCAAGGTATAAGGAATTAACCACATTGAAATGCATATACTAAAAACCCTTCTTGACTTACTTCATACAAAATTAGAAAGGCATGTACGTGGTCATGTGGATTTTTCGTAGCTTTACTGATGTACTTGTTGTCCTGTTGATTCTAAAAGAGGTTTATGATATTTAATCAAATGTGGAAGTTTGCATATTCAAATATATGATAGAACATTGCAGGTTGCACTGATCCAGGCATTGGATTCACATAATCTCCAACTAATATAAGGGCTTCATTGACGACAACTCTCTGTTGAACAGCTGTTACAATTGAAGTGGTCATGTATCTGATTCTGATTTTGACTCTCAGCCATTTTCTTGCCATTCTTTATTCTCTTCTGTGCTATTTAAAAGTTCTTTCGATCACAAGATCTAATGGAGGGAGGTCAATCTCGCCATCTTGTATAAACTAGTGATTGCCCGAAAAGAACAAAATATAAGAAAATTTAGTCGTGTGATTATAGCCTAACAACAAATAAAACAATCAATTACTAAGTTTGTCCTAGTTGGACTTTGTGGAATTTTCTGTAGGATTTTTCTCTAATAGTGCCTTTTTCAGATCTTTCCAATTCCAATGTAGCTGTTTGCTCTTCTCCCACGGATATTAGGCCAATGCAGGGATGACAATATAGCTCGTCGGCTCAAGGGGCTCGTGGCTCGGACCGGGAAAAGTCCGAGCCGGGTAGACTTGTGGCCCATTGAAATCGAGCTAAGGCTAGAGTCGAGCCCCACTTTGGGGCGTCGGCTCGAGCCCAAGCCAGTCTTGTATGGCTCGGGCCATTTTCGACCCGTGATAATAAACCTTAAAAAATTTTAAAAAAATTATAAACTTAAAAAAATTAATATAACAAAAAAAATGAAACAAAAGGCAGCTAAAATTTAGCTGCTTGTTTCATGCAGTAGTCACAGCTGCTTGCAACACAGGCAGCTGTGTGTTGAAATTTATTTTCTTTTTACTGTTTTTTAAAAAAAATTGGTTGAAACAGATACATTTTTTTGCTATAAATATGCGACAAAATTTTGAGTTTCATATCAATTTTAGATTTGTTAAGAAGTTTTTTTAAAAGAAAATAAAAGAAAAAAACGAGCATGCTCGTCTCGCTAAGGCTCAAGCCAAAGCTCGGGTCGAGCCTAAACTTTTTCGCTCGCTTGGGCAAAAAAAAGCCCGAACTATTTTTACTCTAGCCGAGCCCGAGTTTCAAGTTTCAGCTCGTGGCTCGACTCGTTGACAATGCTTTCCCTTCAAAATAAACTGCAGTGGTCTCTAGTTTTCACATATCGAAAATTGATTAAGATTGAAATATCTCTCCACCTAAGGGGGTGTATTCAATTAAAACTTTTTAAAGTGAGTTACTTTTGTGGATTTTGTGGACTTTTAAGTGATTTCTATGGCTTTGGTAAGAATTAATAAAAATCCTCCATGAATTTCTGTAG
>CAIGRP010022180.1:0-15979 GCA_903798385.1 Fraxinus cuspidata | reverse complement strand
CTTAAAGGAATTTTTTATTCAGTATCCATTAAAAACAATATATATTTTTTATTTCAACTAGGGGTATCATAATTACCTGTTTCTTAAGTTACTGTAGAGTCGAGTCCAAGTAGTCTCTCATTTCTCAATATATAGATCAATGCATAACCTATTTTCTTAATCTTGTCACATTCACAAAACTACTCCAACTTTGGTGAAGTTAAACCAAACTTATAAAAGTTGTAATCCTGAAAGCTTTTGGTGATCAAAAGCTCGACAATACCACAAATAGTTGATTTATTGTCAAGGTACTTCTGTCAATGCTCTTGCAAATTTCCATGGCCTATTCGTTTTGAAAAACGGTGTAAAGAAGCTATCTAAGATAAGGAATATTTAACTCTATAAGGTTATTATGACTTAGGACAAGCCTTTTAATACTTTTTTAAACTTTTCTGTTTTAAATTTTGGTGTTTTCATGACTTATGGTGCATTTAGCATACAATTCTGGTGTTGTTAATGTTCACTTATATGTTGAGCCACTTCATATTTAACTCAAAACTTTTAAACTAATGGTTCATTGTCATTCGTCTCCCATTTATAAAAAATCTACACATTGAAACTATAAACATATGAAATTTCAATTAGTCTGCACTTGATTGAGCACGTTGAAGATTTAAACATAACTAAATTCTGTTTTCTCTTAAACAACATTATAAGCTTTCAGATGAATTGGCTCGAAGGATTTGTTTGTTTATATATTGTCTTATGTTATTTGAATATATGCTATATTGTTGGTAATTGTCAGGTTCTTTTATTGTTTATATATGGAGAAGGCAAGAAGGTACTTATTTTTCGGGTGGCTTGGAATTGCATTTCACTTGTTCTTGCACGTTGATTGTGCTGAGAAGGCCCCGAAGAGGTTTGATACCCACAAATCATTGCTTGTTTTAGTTTGAAAATTCGAGTGTGCATCTAATGACATGTTTGATAATAGATGGCACTATAATCTTCCTTACCATACATGTCATAAAAATAGAGGCATTAGCTTTCATCCGAATTAGCTTTTGAACTTATATTTCTTGAATTAATTTTTGATGGTAACAAGCATAAATCTGTTATAAACCAATTTTATTTCTTATTGTACATACAACCATATTTGGCTTTGATTAGAGACGACTATGATAATAATTTATAAAATAGTTGCATATCACTTTTGTTTTACATTTTTGAGTCGTGTTCCATCCAACATGGCAATCAGCCAAATTGTATTACAATTATTTATAATCATATTTAAAAATTTCTTTCATTGCCATATAGCAGACATATTCTACCGAACTGTAGTACTGAAGGACAGATGCCATTTCCTGCAGTCAAACTGCATAAACTGGATGATCATGTAAGACTAAATTACCCCTTCCATTCATTTAAAGATAAACAATTTGATTAATGTATTTTCCCTTGTAAATGTATTCTTTTCAGGTGGTGATGGACAATGGTTTTGTTAATCTCACGTTATCTTCCCCTAGTGGTATGATCGTAGGAATACAGTACAAAGAAACCAAGAACATATTGGAATATCGCTTCAAAGAATCTGGAAGAGGGTGAGTAATTTTGAAATGAATATCTGGGTAGAAAGTGTGGAAGGTGAATAATGGTCAATTTTAGTTACAATATTTCACATTCTCGATTAAATATATTAAAGTTGACTAGTCACTTGATATTATGTGCAAAGGAATCGTATCTTATTTACTACTACACAAGAAGATACTCAATGTTTATATATGAAAAATGTCGAGGTAGAGATTTCTACAGTAACCGTACTTCTTATCTAACCTTCTTTATAGAAATACTAATTCAAGTGCTTTCAATGGCTATAAACTTAGGTATTGGGACATTGTGTGGAGTAGGCCAACAACGAAGAAAAGCTTATTCGATAAGTAAGTTTTCAATTACGAACCTTTCGTAATTCTGGAATCGTAGTCCATACAAACTTGTATACAGCAAGAGCACATATTCAATTAATAGAACTATAGAAATAGAAATAAATTCAAATGGAAAATTTATGCAGACTTGAAGGGACAAATTTCAAAGTTATAGTAGAAACCGAAGATCAGATAGAAGTTTCATTCACGAAAACATGGAATTCCTCCCTTGGTGAAAATGTTGTTCCCCTAAATATCGACAAAAGGTGATAGTTAAATTTATTAACAAGTATTGCATACTCAAGAATTTGACGATGTCTCTGCCTAACTAATGCTAGTCTTTTACAGGTTTACAATGTTGCGTGGTGTATCTGGTTTCTATTCATATGGAATAATGGAACACTTAGATGGTTGGCCTGCTTTAAACATCGATGAAGCAAGAATAGCATTCAAGCTTAACAAGGATATGTAAGATTTCAGATTAAATTTCACTTTGTTACTTGCTCAATTGTTAAAGAAAAGTGTTGTTAATTAATATGATATGATTAGGTTTGATTATATAGCTATATCAGACGATACGCAAAGGATCATGCCAACAGACCATGATCGAACTACAGGTCAAGTTCTTGCATATAAAGAAGCTATTCTATTGACAAATCCTCAAAATCCAACTTGTAAAGGCGAGGTAAGTCTTTAACTATTGATCCAACAACTTAGACCTTATCATTCGACAAAATGTACAAAGTGCCAACAAAAACAGAAAAATAAATCATGTTTTACAAAAAGGTGGATGACAAGTACCAGTACTCACGGGAAAACAAGGATGACTTGTTGCACGGGTGGATTAGCTCTAAACCAAGTGTAGGCTTCTGGATAATAACACCAAGCTACGAGTTTCGTGCTGGTGGCCCTCTGAAACCTGATCTCACATCCCATGTTGGCCCAACTTCTTTAGCCGTAAGTACTTCTTGTCAATGTCGTCACTTGCTTACTAGTAATTTTAGACGATCTTACAAAATAAATGTTTTCAAGATATTGTTAAAATTGCTTGTCGAATGTAGATTCTGGTTAACATTCCTTGCATAAACATTAAACATACTGCTTTATTTCGTAGTAACTCTCTTTCAATCATCCATGTACAGATATTTTTAAGTAGCCATTATGCTGGTCCAAATTTTAGAATTGCATTACGAGATGGAGAGCCGTGGAAAAAAGTATTCGGCCCTGTTTTTGTATATCTGAACTCAGATCTCTGGAATACGCCAAGTACACTTTGGGAAGATGCTAAGAAACAGGTACTCCTCATGCAACTAAATTCCATCATTGACTAGAACCTTCAAAATTCTAACTGCATGTTCGATAGAGAATACTAGACACGACCTAACAATATGATGAACAAATTTTTCTAAATTTTTTTCTATTAATAAAATATTCAATGCTATCTAATCGTACCTTACCAAAATTAGTATTATTTTGTCCAATATGACTTGATACTGCATAAAAAAAACTTGAGTAAATGTCCTCGTATTATTTTTTCCATTTTTCTACCCAAAATAATTCATCATTGTCATTTGTCTTACCTTATCAGATGCTAATAGAAACCAAGAAATGGCCATATGATTTCCCTCTTTCAAAAGACTTTCCTAATGCCAATCAACGGGGAGCCATTAGTGGTCGACTCTTTGTGTTTGACAAGTACATGAATATAGAACCCATACCAGCAAAATCAGCATATGTAGGGTTGACTCCACCTGGAGATTTGGGATCTTGGCAAGAAGAGACTAAGGTAATATTTTGCAAGAATTTTTAAGTTTATTTATATAAAATTAACATTAGATAAGGTGGTCAATTACATGTAAGATACAAATTTTTTTTTTTCCTCATTATTGTTCACAGGGTTATCAATTTTGGACTCAAACTGATGAAATGGGCTACTTCACAATAAGAAATGTTAGAGCAAGCACTTATAATTTGAATGCTTGGGTTATCGGATTTATAGGCGATTATAAATACGACAAGGATATTGTCATCAAACCAGGTTTTCCTCTCAAGACATGATATAAGTCTCTCCATTTTTTATTTTTTTTTAACGTTTCTTAAATTGTATTTATCCCGGTTTTCAACATTTTTTGCTGCTGCTACTTAACTGAGAGAACATTTTTAGGTATAGAGAGCCAAATCCAGCTAGGCGATATTATATATGAACCCCCAAGAAATGGTCCAACTTTGTGGGAAATCGGAATTCCTGATCGTACTGCTGCTGAGTTTTATGTCCCCGATCCAGCACCAGGATTCATGACTCGATTATCTATCAACCACGCAGAAAAGTAAGCTCTCCGAACATTACATCCATTGTGAACTAATGTGCTTCGTGAATTTTAATGATCACTGTTAACTATATTCAGGTTTCGACAATATGGGTTATGGGATCGATACACAGATTTATATCCGAATCAAGATTTAGTATACAGAATCGGCATTAGTGATTACAGATACGACTGGTTTTTCGCTCATGTCAATAGGTTTTTAACACATTTTCCTACCTATTTTATGTGTGTGTGTGTATATATATATATAATCTTGCTAACTTTGATCATATTTTTATGTCGCAGAAAAATAAGTAAAAATAATTATCAACCAACGACATGGCAAATTTCATTTGATTTAAGGAATGTTGTCGAGACGGGATCCTATATATTGCGGCTAGCATTGGCATCTGCCACCTATGCTGAAATACAAGTATGTACAAACAAATTCTGACTGAAATTTGATAAAATGTAAGAATATATCTAATTTTAAAATAACATTGTTTTTACTGTACATTCTTAGGTTCGAATCAATAATCCAAATGCACCGACTCCTTACTTCACTACAATGCGAATTGGCAAGGATAATGCAATTGCAAGGCATGGAATTCACGGATTGTATTGGTTGTATAGTATCAAGATACGGGGAATTGAATTTATGAATGGTACAAATATAATCTATTTAAAGCAATCAAGAGGTGGGCGTGCTATCGTTGGAGTCATGTATGACTACATTCGTTTAGAAGGGCCGAAGCCAGCTACTTGTTAGATTAGAAATTTCAATTATATGCTTCTATAATTATTGTTAGCTAGTTTGATGTAGTAGTCTTTGGTTGTGCTGGAAGATTTTTATATCATTTAGTTAAGATATAAGTATTTATCATTTTATGACTAGCAGGAGTTTTACTTGATTAGGAGTTTGTCTTATTAATCACTCTCTTAGTTTGTTTTCTTCTATAAGATTAGATAGAATTTTCGTTTTTTTTTTCCCTATAAAACCCTGAACTAGGATTTATTTTTATCAAGTTGTTAATGAATATGAAAGTTGATACTTTGTCAATTCTTCCATTTAATTATAAGGTATTTTACATAAATCAACGAATGTTTAATGGTCAAATATTTAATCAAATGGATCGACTTTTGGACTGCAAATCATAGTCTGTGTTTCCAGTGCATTGATGGTGCTACGAAATAGTTTATCATTAATGGAAATTTATTATCATTTAATTCAACTAATTAGGAACACATCGTTTTGTGATGATGTTGTTACTATTTTATGTTGCTTAAAGTATAAAACAGTAATAGTTAGAAGTTACTATTAATATAAAGAGTAATACTATGTAATCTCACTGGAATTACAACTCCAATCTAGATGACGCGAATGTAACATTAAATGATAGATGAAGCCTATCACCTAGTGCCCAGTGGGGCTAAATATCATCACTCTATCTAATATAAAGTAATGTGGTGCTTCATAATGAGCATGATGCGACGTAGCATTGTTGAGTGTTGTATGAAATATATGTTGATAGTTAGCCCAAACTCATAGAAATAGTTGGAAAAAAAAATCAACTTTTCATAATGATTCAGCTTATAAATAGTAATCAAGAGAATCCCAAAACGGAAAATTAGTAATGGGGAAAAACAATATAAAAAGATTTTCCAAAGTACTTCTAAATCATCCAACAAACATTCATAGTAAAATGAGCAAAACCCTAGGATACATTTGTGCATCAAACATTCACCACAACAAAAATAGGCTTTTACAACATACAAGAGGCAATATTCGTTAATTGCGTGTTGCTAAAAGGGATCTATCACAACATCTAATAAGTGTATATTGTCGTTGGTTAATATAATTGATATCTTTGGCAACAATACTTTAATGCATATTGCTAATGTCGCATTTTGCAACGTTCATCAATGATAATTATTAAAACCTCATCTTGTAGCAACATTTACTCCTTTTGCTGAAATTATTAATTTGTGGCTCTTGTACAACATTCGTTGGCTGTCGTGGAAACATTCTCTTTAGCAACATTCATTGCCTATCGTTAAAATCTTTGCAAAGATCATAATTAGCAACATTCAATACCTATAGCTGAAACTATTAATACATGACTCGTTTGCAACACTCACTGACTATACGGAAACATACTCTTTAGCACCGTTCTTTGCCTCGCGTAATGAAAATTTTCTTTCAGAACATTGGTGGCCCGGTGTAGTTAATCCCAACTTAAATAGAGTTGAAATGTGGAAGTAGATTTACCCGATTTTTTTTTTTAAAAAGAAAAATCTTTAATTCAAGAAACAATATTGTCATCTGTTCACGTATATGTTATATTGAGAATAAATTATTCAAATTTTTACCTAAATTTGATGGTCAATTATTGAATTAATTATGATTCACGAAATTTTAGCTTTTTGGATAACCGTACGCTCAAAACCTCCAAGTTTTAATTAGCTTCCAACTTTTAATTCCAATAACTGTACGCTCAAAACCTCATAGTTTTCTATAATATTCTCCAAAGTCGTTATTACACTGGAATTATTGTATTATGTTTTGTTGTAGAATTTCTAGGTTAAGTCTAGTATCTAATCATAAAGATAAAAAGGTTTTAGTCCATGTACAATAAGGGTTCCAAATAAAGTCCAAATAGGATTTTTAATTAATGTCCAAATCCAATTAGGTTATATTTAATTACTTGTGTAGTCTTAAAACTTCAATTACAATTACAACTAAGTTTGTAACTTTCATAACAATTACAATTAAATCAAAATTTTATTATAATTACAATTAAACACAAACTTTTATAATAATTGCAATTAAGTTCCAACACTTTATAGAGTTACCACATGGACCCGATTGAATATATATTATTCAAGCTCCAATAATTAGATCATGTCTAGTCGACTCTAGACCAATCAATCTAATTATTAGTCTTTGTTTTTTTTAAAAAAGATTGAATTCTCGGAACATTTAAGATCACAGAAACTAATGAATCTCTAATACTTTCCTCTTACCTACTATATATGTATTTTACCCTCGTTCGAGATTCAATAATTATGTACAAGTAGAAATGATCATTTTTTCTTCTGATTTTCTCACTAACTTAGGTATCATTTTCTTCAAGAGTCTCATAAACTAATCACAGATGTCGAAATTTAGCCATCGTTAAATACTGAGCTCGGATTTTAACCGTTCAACAGAAAATATTAAATAGTCACTCTACCCAATTTTCAAGGCGACTGTTCCTGACACGAATTCATATTCTTTATTTTGCTTATTCTCAAACTCTCCACTCACCGAGATATTCGACCAATTAAATTGATCTCACCTATTGGTAAATCAAATAATTATTAAAATCACGGTCAAGGAATATAGATGAAATACACGAAGATCAAGTAAAATTTAATTCTCCACACGATTGTGCTATGGAATTAAACTCGACGCGCGGTCCGTTTAATACAATTCAAGTGTACTTGTGTCACCTTTATCTATTTGTGTAATAAGGACAAATTACAAATCCGAATAGTGAATCGGTCAACACTACAACTTTTCAATACAAGACCCTTATATATAGGTGTGAACAAATTATTTATGTTCAAAATACAAGTGTCACATAGTAATTCTCAATACAAGTATCCAACTTATATTATCACAAGTGATCACAGTTACTTTAATTCGCATGCTCAATAATAATTTTATTTTTTACATTAGCAAAACTATAATATATGGGTATATAACCCAACAAATCTCCCACTTGCTCTAGAGTATATGTGTCATGTCTTTTAACCATATGCTTTGTAGATGTCCATCGAAAACCTTGGTCAACAGGCTTTTGGTAAATAAATCCGCGAGGTTATTCCCAATTGCAATCTTATTAATAATCGCATTACCTTTACTAACTACTGCTAGTTCTTTAGCATTTGTCGATGTTTCATTGTTATCACAGTACAATTTCAAGGGTATGCAGATGGAAAGACTACCTCGATGTCTGCTACGAACTCTTTGAGCCACATCACTTTTTTGGTGGCTTCACAAGTTGCAACATACTCAACCTTCGTAGTGGAATCAACATTACATGTTTGTTTGATACTTTTCCAGATAATTCTCCCACCACCCACCACCAAGTGTAAACAATGATCCTGATGTAGACTTATTAGAGTCTTTATCAGCCTCAAAGTCTGAATCTGTATAACCCACTAGAGCAAGATCTGGTGATAGTAAACTTGTATATGATTCCTTGTCCTTCGAAGGTACTTTATGCTTGATAGCCACCCAATTTTCTAGTTCAAAATTAAATTGATATCGACTCACCATACCAACAACATAACAATTGACACTCATGCTCTCCACGTCTTTAGGAGTTTTAGGGGACTGATCCTTAGAGAGTTTGATTCCATGTCTGAAGAGTATATTACCCTTCTTTGGATCTTGCACGGCAAATTTGACAAGTATTATGTCAATATATAAAGCTTGAGATAAAGCTATCAGCTTTTTCCTTCGATCTCCTAATATCTGAATACTTAGAATATAGCTTGATTTCTAAGTCCTTCATATGAAACTGCTTGGCCAACCATGCTTTCGTAGACAACAATGCCCCTACATCATTTCCAATTAGTAGATTATCATCCACATAAAGCACCACAAAATTACAATTTTGTCCAGTATCTTATTATAGGCACATGGTTCGTCAAAGTTCTAATCAAAATCATATATCTTAATTTGTTAGTCGAATCTCTTGTTCCAAGATCTTGATGCGTGCTTAATCCATAAATGGATCATTGAAGCTTGCAGACTTTCCTTTCATTACCACATTCTATGAATCCATCTGGTTGTATCATATATATACATTCTTTAGGAGAAGTGGAAGTTTTAACAAAGAAATTTTCAAAAGACTTGTTTCAGAAATAATTTTTATTCAATTAATCCTTCATCAAAAACAATTTTTGTTCACCAAACATTAAATCAAAGTTTTTCTTGCCTTGAATAAATTTGTGAACAATTTGAGTTAAATATAAAATATTTTCTTGTGAAGAGAAATTCTCATTAATTAAATAATCGTAATCGGCTCTTCCTTTTTCAAAATCATTTTGAATTTCCATAAGTTTCGTTATCTCATTTTCCATTAAAGATTTATTCTTTTTAAGCATCGAATGATTTAATGTAAGATATTCAAATTATTCAAGAATTTCATCATAACAATTTTCATTTGAATTTACTTCATTTTCAATAGCCATGAGCACATGTTGAAAATTTCTTCTTGACTTTCATTTTCTTTATGGTCATCATCGTCACTTTCATCCATGTTGCTTGGAGTGATTTCTTTTGGACAAATATATTCTTTTTTTGCCCCTTTATTCTTCTTTTGGAATCGACGATTGTTGCGAAATTGCGAAAACCTTTCCATTTCTTAACAAGAAGAAGTAGATCATCAAATTCTTCATCATTCATATTTTCTCTTGAAGTGCCTTCATCATCTACGGATTTTAAAGCAATTAAAACATTTTCTCTTCTTTGCTTTTCATTGTTTCGTCCTTTGTCTCAGTGCGATTTAGTTAACATGTCATCAATGTTCCACAGAGTTCTTCCAATGGATATGTATTGATATATTTGGTGTTTTCTATCAACATTCTCAACGAGCACCAATCATCCGAGAAAAACCTAGGCATTGTGCTCACAAGTTCATCATTTGTAAATTTTTAATCAATTCCTTTAAGACCATTAACAATATCGGCAAAATGAGTGTTGATATCCGAGAAAAACCTAGGCATTGTGCTCACAAGTTCTCTTCTTTGCTTTTCATTGTTTGATTAGGTTTACCATCAACCTTAATAATTTTTTTAGGCACATAAGGACCGAATTTGATAACCTCCCAAACATTATAATCTATTGATTGAACATAAATTATCATTCTAGCTTTCCAATAATTATAATGTGTACCATCAAATAAGGGAAGACGATTTGTAGAATGTCCCTCAAGATTTTGAAAATTATAGTCAGTCATTACTCAATATTGTTAAATCTTTAAATTCAAAATGAGTACCTTACCCTAATACAAATTGATAGCCGAAGAATAACTAACCAAAATGGGGTGAGTTGGTTTTTAAAATTTTTCGAAAAATTAATCTAAATTCAAACAAGTAAAGACTAAATAGATTAATTCAAATAATAAGCACAAATTTGAAAGTGAATAGTGGATGCAAACGATATAATTGTAGAGGTTCAATTTAAAGCAATGATCTACATCTTTCATTACCAAGCTCTCTGCCACGAGCAATGCCTTTTCACTACATTGATTAACTTATGGTGCAATCCAATCATTTAAGCGCTTGCGGTGACTTAAAATAAAGGAGCACTGATCCATAAAAAATATTGAGTTTTACGGAACATCAATATG
This sequence comes from Fraxinus cuspidata, assembly GCA_903798385.1. Classification (NCBI taxonomy): domain Eukaryota; kingdom Viridiplantae; phylum Streptophyta; class Magnoliopsida; order Lamiales; family Oleaceae; genus Fraxinus; species Fraxinus cuspidata. Next base: position 5,368 of record CAIGRP010022180.1, on the reverse strand, counting down.
ACCTACACGATGACTTACAATAAGTTGCATCGATTCTTATACTATTGAGCTTTCACAGGTCCTCAATACGACCCACAAGTTTAGAGTAAATGAGTTTACAATGAAAACTTTTTCTTAATAAATGTTACAAATGCAATAAGTATTAAGAGAGGCTAACACTTCAATGAATAGCAATAAATGACACCTCAAGTATGAGATGAAAAACTTTGACGTATATGATAATTAGAAATTTGATTCAATGAATCAAATTTTTTTAATGAGAAGATGAAAAATAAATAGATGCAATGTAAGTTAAAATTTTTTATCAAAATATATATCTATTTTAATGAATGATTGTAATAAATTAAATACCAAGAAAGAAACGAGAAACTTTAATGAATATGACGATTTTACAAGTTTAATTTCAGTCAATCAAAGTTTTCAACATGAAAAGTAGAAGAAATATATGCAATGTAAATTCAAAGAATTTCTTCAAAATATATTTCTCTTTTATGAGTAATTGAAAAAATTTGAGTACAAAAAGAGAGATGAAAATTTTTGATGAAGATAATGATTAAAGAGTTTAAATCAATCAAAGTTTTTGATACGAAGAAATAAATAAATTAAATTCAAATGTAAGTTTAAAGAAATCTCTCAAAATATATCTTACTTTGATACTCTTAACAGTCTTTTGAAGAATGAAAAGAGTGAGGATATTTATAGAGTTTAAAATGCCAAAATTTTTGTAAGTTTAAATGACTTGTCTGATTGACAGCCTCTTGTCTAGATGACCAATATAACCATTTGTATAGTAAAAATAAAAGGTTAGAACGGTCAAATTTAGGACCGTTGGAAACTTCCAGTCGATCGTCTCAGGTTGACCACCTTTTCCAACTGGTCAACCTCTTAACATTTTCGATCTTTTTACATTTTGGTTCTTTTTGATTCGATTCGAAGGTTTTGAAAGACATGGACTTTTGGAAAGTATTTAACTAACTTCTCGAGATAAAAGAAATTTTTAAAGTTCAAATATCCTTTTAAACGTCATTTTTATATTTAATCAAAACATTATGTTAGAAGAAGTTTTAATGCATAGAAGGATTTTAAGCTTAAAACATTCATTGCTAAATATCAAAATATTTATAGATTTACATTTGATGTAAAAAAGCTTAGTATTTGACGGTTCTTTGAAGCTTAGCTCTTAGGCTCTCATCTTCATCTTTCTTTAACGTTCGGCTCTTAAACTCTTGATCTTGAATGCTTGGATGACTTGATGATTTCAATCTCGACCTTCTTCATGAGTCTGATTTGTAATAATCTTGATTTTGATCTTTTGACGACGATCGATCAATTTATTATTGCATACTTTGAAGACTATAGTCACTTTAAATTCAATTGTTAGTAAACAAGATTAACTAGTTTGTCATAATCAAAACTTTAATGTTATAATCAATGATATATCAACAGTTGCACACATATTCTTTGTCATGTTGAAGTGTGCAATCATAGACAACATATGATCTTTCATAGGTGCTTTGAGTTTCATATAGATGTTCTGTACGGTAGGAACGACCTTAAAATGAGCCATCCTACTTTGATGTCCAAATATATACTTTAGGCTTTCTAATACGTCATAAAAAATTACCAGACTTTCAGGCTTTTGTTGTAACACGTTATCCATTTATCATAGGCAGCCCTCTTGGACTTGCTTGTTGTCTCAGTATGTTCCTCGGGAAAATCTTCCTAAAGCACAAAATGAAGTTTTTCGACAATAAGCACAAAAATCAAATCACATTTCTAATCCACAAAATTATCACCAAAAATTTAGTTTGGTTTTTAAATAACGTAAAATACGTTGAGAGGCATTTTGCTGAAAAATAATCATTCATTGCATATTAAAATTTAGCAGCGAATAATAATTTAATATATGATGTATGAATGCAGATGTAGATCAATTTAGCTATAATAATGCAATGACAACTTCATCCTTGTGATCCAACATGCCCCTCCTACTAGACAAATTATATCTAACAATAAATGTCTATTTTAAGCCTAATATCGTTTTATTTGGTCACCAAAATCATAAATGAGAGTCTCTATAGGAGTTCTTAGATAATTTCGATTTAAATGTTTAGCCTTTGTCTAGATCTTTAGATAACAAATTAATTTGGCCCTCCATAGGATGATCACAAATTATATTCTATTTAAACGATCTTACCATAAATGATTCAATCAAGTAATTTGAACAACACGATCCTCCTATAGGGAGTCCGTGCAAACGTGCTACTTTGTATATGGATTGACCAAAGAAGGCCAGTGTTTTCTTTTTTAATAAATACCCTCTCCCACTCAATATTTTAAAATAATTAATTTTAATTTTAAATAATTACCAATTGTTCAAATTGATGAAATTAACATACAATTTAAATATAATGATTTTTCATCTAGAAAATTTAATCTAAATTAAATTAATCAAGAAAGAATCAATGTTCAATAACATGTATCATATTCATAGTATCACGAGCGATATCATAAATAAATCGATATGTAATGATATCAAGAAGGATAATAATTCAAATAATAATTTAAAACATTCATAAAATGACAAATTAACAATTATTTATGGCTCAAAAATGACTTAAGAATTAATTTAAAAACTAATTGGGCCTAAACCCAATATTTAATCTAAATCTTCGACCAAAAGAAAATTTTCAAGGATCCAACAATAGCAAATCTAACAATAATAGGACTATGTCACCATACCTATAAAATTTAATTTTGAATTGGACTTATCCAAATTCGACACGATTTGAAAAAATGAACCCGAAGCAAAAATCAACTCGAACCTGTATGACATCTGCATCGGGCACATCCATCATCTTGCTACTACCGGCTTTGCACAACATGTTACTGCTTGTGAAATTTAAATTTTTGAAATATTCATCGTCTTAGTCTTCAATCTTCAATCAATTTATAAGATCCAATAATTACAAGAAATGAAAAATTACATAAATCATTAATCCCGTAGGCACACAATTTTGAATCTAATTGAAAGAAAAACTAAAGCAATATGATGAAGTCATAATCCACCTATATTGTTATAACCTCGATATAGCAAATTATAATTAAGAACTGGCCACAAATAATTGGGTCATAGTTTAAATAATTCAATCATCACATAATAAAATATTTCTAGACATTGCTTGACTAAAACATGTAATCAAGATTTAGAAATAACAAACAAATGAAAGGTCTAAATTACTCTGATACTGGTTGTTAGGATGCAGAAGCAAAATTACTAGAAAAAAATTCTTTAACTCAAGAAATAAGATCATCTATATATTCATGTGTATGTTATATCAGGAAGGAATAGTTCAAATTTTTACCTAAATTCGATAGTTAATTCTTAAATTAATTCTGAATTACAAACTTCCAACTTTTGATCATGAACTTCCAGCTTTTATTTTCAAGAACATTATGCTCCAAACCTCAAGGTTTTCTATTGTATTCTCCAAAGTCGATATTATGCCGATGGTTGTGCACCTTCTTTTAATTAAATCCAGAAATTAATTCTTGGACAAGACAAGTGAATAAAGTGAGAAAATAAATTTTCTATCTCTTTTACTTTTTTCCAAAATTGAACACTATAAAATTATTGTATTTTGTTTATCATAAGATTTCTAGATTTCGTCTAGTCTCCATTTATAGAAATAAAAATGTTCCAATCCATTAAAATTAGGATTTTAGATAAGAGTCTTAATTAAAATTCGAATATATATAATTACATGTGTAGTCCTAGAACTACAATTACGAATAAGTTTACAACTTGTATAGCAATTACATTTAAGTACAAAATTTTATTTTAATTACAATTAAACCCAAAACTTTTATAATAATTGTAATTAAATTTCAATATTTTATAGAGCTACCGCAAGGACCTAATCGGACATATATTATCCAAACTCTAATAATTAGATCATGCCTAGTCAACCTAGTCCACCCAATATAATTATTAGCTTTGTTTTTTTCACAAAAAATAAAATATTGAACTCTCAAAATATATAAGATCACATAAACAAATTCATCAGTAAGTTTATTGGTTTTCTAATTGTACTCATTAAACCTAGGAAGTTTAGCAAGTATATATACTCGTATAACTTTATTTTGTAATACACAGAAAATATAGAAAAATTCGTTCCTGTTTTTCAGGGTATCAAATCATTGATCCTAAAGCTTCCGCATTATGTCTTTAGAAGATATTGGTTCCAATCGTGTACAAGAAATTGATTCCAATAGTGTGGTTCGTACCATGTCTACATTCACTATAGATCCATCCGATCATCTTTTCATTCATGCCTCTAGTCATCCGGGAATGATTCTTGTTCCAAAAAGTATTAGATGGAACCAATTGTGCTATGTGGAGACGATCGATGTTGGTGAGTCCTAGTGCTAAAAATAATCTGGGATTCATCAAAGGAACCATACCTACACTAAGTGAGAATGATTCCAAACATCAAGCATGGCAACGTTGTAATGATATGGTTCTTTCTTGGATCTTCATTTCAATGAGTCAAGACCTTGCCAATAGTGTTCTCTATGTTGAGACACCTTCTGAAATCTGGACAGATTTACAAGAAAGCTTCTCAAAAGGTGATTTTTCTCAACACTGTCAACTTAAACGATCCATTGTTGAGTTGAAACAAAATCAAGAATCCATTTTCACTTATTATACTCAGTTGAAGACATTGTGGGATGAGTTGAATATATGCAGTCCTTCTGAGGACCAAAACATTTGAACGAAAAAGAAGAAAGAGTTAGGTTAGGACAATTTCTTATAGGATTGAATGAGTCCTATTCTGATGTGAGAGGGCAAATTATGTTGATGCAGTCTTTGCCTAATATAAAGAAAGCTTATTCTTTTCTCTGTGAAGAAAGAGAACTAGTTGAGCATAAGGGAGCATATCAAGTTCATGCTATGAATGTCAAATCTCAGCCCCAATTTCAAACAGAAAAACTATGATCACCAACATCACGCCAAGTGGACAACCTCTTCCTCAAAACCTTAAGGGTCTAGGAAGCCACTTTTGTGCACTTACTTTGATGGCACCCACGCATACAATTGAAAGGTGCTACTATTTAGTTGGATTTTCCGTTGGCCATAAGCTTCATGGAAAAAATGTTCAACCTCCAAATCGAAATCAAAAAGTTGTTGTTAATCAAGCAAGCAGCGAGCCTGCTCATATTACAATCAAAATACCTTATTCGTCACTTCAGTTCACCTCTGAGGAGTTTTCTCAATCAATGCCTTCCTCAGAAATGGTAAAAATCCCCCATGTGCTAATTATGCAGGTATCTCAAGGTTTTTTTTTTTTGATCTTCATCCACTTTA